>JAWQFJ010002447.1:25000-30000 GCA_034096865.1 Theodoxus fluviatilis | reverse complement strand
AGTCAGACAGTGTTTTAGTGTGGACAAGATTACGGTGTCGTCCTATAGTCGTAAATAACAACTACTTATTGGTGGTTTTGAAACTTGACACTCACAAAGTACGCGAAGTAATTGTTCAGTTGTCTGAATCGAGATATCTGATTCAATTATGTATGTTATAGTTGGATTTGTTGTTAATATTCTATATGCCCCCAAGGGTAATGAATAAATTGTGCCTTGCCTTTATGGGCCTGGCACCCAAACTTGAACTTGATAAATCTAAGAATGTCTAAGGTGACCACATCGCTGAATTTCTTGCTAGATGTGACCAAAATATGAGACCATGTCCGTTGGGTAGAGCCGGTAAAATATTATCATGCCAGCAAAACTGACATAGGCATTGGCAGAACTACAAGCACCTCACAAGTAGAAGCAAATTAAGCACGGTTGGAAAAATTCGACTTCGTCTATTTGGTCAAACCTATCAGCAAACAAGTCACACTTACCTCTGACTCCGCGCTTCGAACTACTGCTGGACGGGAAAACAACTAGCTACTTGTCGCTTGGAAGACATTCTTCACAGACACAACCTTTTATAACAATCTGCTGACATCTCGGCTTAACCTCCCCAGGAACAAAGGCTGAGGCCGAGGTGCTGACAGCCACATTGTGTGCGAACTGTGAGGAAAGAGGCAAAGCCGAAACGATACAAGAAGCGGTGGATTTGTCACACTCGCTAGAAGAGATTTGCGGATGGAGAGCGAGTTTGAAGTTACCTCCCTTGTCAAGTTGCTCTTTACGACAGAAAACTACGTGAGAGAGGTTGAAAGTGCACTAACGTTAGCCACCATAATGAAAGGTTGTTCCGGCTAGTGTTTCCGGCAAGTATGCAAATGAGGTAGTGTCGGATCGGCGTACAATTTGGGGAGTGTGTAGTATGAAGCGTCAACGCATTATATCAGGAAATGATTCATAGGAATGAAAGGGAAATAGAAATTAGAATGAAAGGAAAAGACCGAACAAATAGGGTTGAATCTCCCATCTGCAAAACATAAAAGCTCGTTAAGATCGAAATTATACAACACTTGTTCTACTAGCTTTCAAGTGTGGTTGGCCGCGGCAATATATTGAGTCATATATATATATATATATATATATATATATATATATATATATATATATATATATATATATATATATATATATATATATATATATATATATATATATTTTCGCTGTCTGTGTGTCTGTGTGTCTGTGTGTGTGTGTGTGTGTGTGTGACACTTATACGTTTCCACAGTTTTATTCCGATCGACTTGAAATTTGGTATGGGGTTAGGTGTGGACCGGGGTCAGGTCAACGTGGGGTTAAAAAAATGGTGTTGCCATGGTAACCGGAAGTGGGCACAAACAAGATGGCCGCCGAAAACTCAAAGTGCTCCAATTTGACCGAAATTTGGTGTGTAGGTAGGTATAGTCAGATGATGAAGATCTGTCCAAAAAAATTTGGTTGTCATGGTTACGACACGAGAAAAACAAGATGGCGGCTGAAGAATTTGGACGACTGTGTCGAAGGCGGCGAAGCCGCCTGAGACACAGAAGTTCCCATCCACTTAAAACTTGGAATGGGGTTAGGTGTGGGCCAGGGTCAGGTCATGGTGGGATTTTTAAAAATGGCGTTGCCATGGTAACCGGAAGTGGGCACAAACAAGATGGCCGCTGAAAACTCAAAGTGCCCCGATTTGTCTGAAATTTGGTGTGTAGCTTGGTAAAGTCAGATGATGAAGATCTGTGAACCAATTTTTTGGTTACCATGGTTACGTCACGAGAAAAACAAAATGGCGGGTGAGTAAACAATGGACGACTGTGTCGAAGGCGGCGAAGCCGCCTGAGACACAGGAGTTCCCATCGACTTAAAACTTGGTATGGAGTTAAATGTGGACCGTGGTCAGGTCATGATGGGGTTAAAAAAAAAGGTGTCGCCATGGTAACCGGAAGTGGGCACAAACAAGATGGCCGCCGAAAACTCAAAGTGCTCCGATTTGACTGAAATTTGGTGTATGTGTAGGTAAAGTCAAATGATGAAGATCTGTGAACACATTTTTGGTTATGGTTACGTAATTAGAAAAACAAAATGGCGGCTGACGAATTTGGATTTGTATGTGGCTTTGACGCTTTGCGCATTGCCTGGCCGCGAAGCGGCTAGTATATATATATATATAGTGCAGTATATATAGTATATATATACACACTTTTGTTGCAATATCTTTAACTTTCACAAATATATTATATATATATATATATATATATATATAAAACCCTCTCTCTCTCTCTCTCTCTCTCTCCCGACCCTGAGACAGCAGCCATCAAGGCGGGCAGCACGATAAAAGTGATTTGCGGTGTTTCGCTTGAGACTAGTTCTGTTTTGCGTTCCGCGACCAAAACAAGACTGGCTACCAGTTTTGTAAAGTGTTACATCAATTTTGTGTTTCTTGCGCATTTGTAATTGCAAGAAATCCGCAGCCTACGCAATGTTTCGTTCTCTCTCTCTCTCTCTCTCTCTTTCTCTCTCTCTCTCTTTCTCTTTCACTCTCTCTCTTTCTCTCGCTCTCTCTGTCTCTGTCTCTCTCTCTTTCTCTTTCACTCTCTCTCTTTTCTTTCTTTCTCTCTCTCTTTCTCTCTGTGTCTCTCTGTGTCTCTGTCTCTTGTCTATCTCTCTCTGTCTCTCTCTGTGTCTCTCTCTCTTTCTCTCTCTCTATCTCTCTCTTTCTATCTCTATCTATCTCTCTATCCATTCCTCACTCTCTCTGTCTCTCTGTGTCTGTCTCTTGTCTCTCTTTCTCTCTGTGTCTCTCTCTTTCTCTCTCTCTCTTTCTCTCTATCTCTCTCTGTGTGTCTCTCTGTCTCTCTCTCACTATCTCTCTCTTTCTCTCTGTTTCTCTCTCTCTTTCTTTCTCTCTTTCTCTCTCTCTCTCTCTCTCTCTCTCTCTCTCTCTCTCTCGCGTGCATGTGTGTGAGTGTGTGTGTGGGGTGTGTGCGCGTAACGCTATGCAAGTGTGTGCACTGGCGCGTGGGTGCCTGTTTGTGTGTGTAGTGCAAGTATTTACATGCAGCAAATTCATCCATGTGGGTGAGCGTTTACATCCTATTGGGAATGCTAGTTCCCACACCTACGAACCAAAACAAAAATCGAGGATACATGGCCTTACATAGCCTTTTCAGGCTGATAGGCCACTCAGATTCATATATTAATTCATTATTCATTGATTCATTCGAGGATACATACCAGAAAGGTGACTTACCTCGTTCAAGGCTGTCCAGCACTCTCTATCAGGCACCTCCACTCGGTCACAGAAAAGCACTGAGTTTTCGTCGGAACTCTCGTGGCAGAATTTAAGTCTCAGTTCTTGATGTTGATATAAGCATCCAACTCACAGAACTAGAGCCAATCAGAATCTATGCAAGGGAAGATGTGCACTCCTGGTGCATGATGGGACGTTGACAAAGTCAACTAACGCAGGAAAAGTGGGCTTACCTTGTGGAGGACCAAGTAGGTATTTCGCGTTGTGCTGCGAGGACCTCCCAGAGCACTGACACCAGAATGTCTCAGCCGGCTTCGAAGCTGGCAAAGATGATGGCTGCAGGTGACGTGGATACGAACTCTGAGCCTCAGCAAGGGCGGACGACAGAAGGGAGTCTTGTCTGAAGATGTTTGGTTTTTACCCGCCTACTCCGCTCCAAGCCACCCACTGGGGTGGAGGGTCTTTCTGTCTTGAGTCGTCCAATCCCACGCGGGCTACCTTGTACTGCATACATATTTGCTTTATCCCTAACCCCACGCTCTCTGAACCATCTCCCATCCTGAACACGCACCTTTGTTCTCTTTGCTTCATTATTAAACTAGGACCCCTCCTTCCCCTACCCTCCTACCCTCCTATCCCTCTTTCTTAACTTTACCTCAACAAACTTGAACCCATCTTTGAGATTTAACACCAGCTTCCTGGTTTCTTATATTCCTTGGCCCGTCACAACTTTGCTTTCCCGTAAACTACAAAAAAGAAGTTTTTTTTTAATGTGTGGTCAGTGATGTGACTGACATACGTACATATTACATAATGTCTCTGACAGAAATACAGGAAGACAGACAAACAGACAGACACAGACACACAGAGAGTCAGAGAGAGAGAGAGACAGACAGACAGACAGACAGACAGACAGACAGACAGACAGACAGACAGGCAGGCAGGCAGGCAGGCAGGCAGGCAGGCAGGCAGGCAGGCAGGCAGGCAGGCAGGCAGGCAGACAGACAGACAGACAGACGGACAGACAGACAGACAGACAGGCAGGCAGGCAGAAAGACACGACAGACTGGCAGGCAGGCAGGCAGTCAGGCAGACCGGCAGGTATGTTGCGCGCGCGCGCGCGCAATTGCGTGCGTGTGTGTACGCGCGCGCGCGCATGTGTGTTTGGGGGGAGTCACGCGCGTGTTTATCCGTTTGCACACGTGCGTGTACGTGTTTATCGACTTCTTTTTGAGTTTGAGAAACATCAGAGTAGCAAGGAAACAGGCGTCAGGACTCAGAGCGATGCACATGACCCTCACTAAGACCGAGAAAATTGCGTAGCTAGAACAGAATCCTAAATAGCTCCAGTGGGTGAAACATATCTTTTACTAATGGACATATCACACTTCAATGCGTTTTTAGTATCTTCGTCTAGGTGTTCGTTCCATTTGTTTCTCAACTCCCATTTCATCACCATGTCACTGTGAGGGCATGCAAGTGAGCATCAAGAGCGATTTTAGAATTTCTCCTGCGCATATTGTCATACGCATATCCTCTCTGATTTGTCAAAGCGTCCCATCGTGGCTAATTGGAAAAGACGGCGCCTGACGGATTCTACGACCCAGTTTTTCAAACGAAGTTAGCCCGTTTATCTGACACTACCTGCGTGGGTGACAAGACAGAAGTGGTTTCCTACGATCACATCAGGTCGGGCCTCTAAAGTTCGCTAATGTTTTCG
>JAWQFJ010002447.1:0-22500 GCA_034096865.1 Theodoxus fluviatilis | reverse complement strand
GACTTCTGGTAGAAAACAATGGAAGAATGTGCATATTCATTTCTTGCATTCTAACACTGGGAGGCTGCGGTTGGCTAAATGGCAGATGATGACCATATACACTAGTCACAATAAGTTAAGGGTCACTCTTGAAATTTTATGAAATTACAATTTGTTGCAATGCTAACTGAAAAAAGGAGTTACCAGACAAAAGCTTGACAGTGGTTGCGTATGACATTATTCTGCAGTGTGAAGGAGCCTTTAGCGCGTTACCCTTTGTTGAAAAAGCGTTCACGTGCGGTACAACGAAGCCGTTTTGGGGAAAAAGCATGCAAATCGCTGACCCGTTACATTTGTAACACATGGCTGTTGAAATAAAAAATCAAAATGCACGTGCCCGACCAATATCCCATGAACAGTTTTCAACGGTAGTTGGATAAAAAGGGAAACAAAAATGTTACCAAATCACTGCAGAGAAAGACATGGTCGCAAGAAGAAAGCTGACGACTGTTGATCATGGCCAAGCCCTGGGTTGGGCCCAGGATGGTGTTTCTCAAAGAGAAGTTGCCAGATGGTTGAGAGTGAGTCTTTCCATCATTCAGCGCCTCACTCTCAACCGTCTGGCAACTTCTCTTTGAGAAAACACCATCCTGAGTGGAATCGGACAACGGAAGACGATGATAGCCGTCCGCCCACCAGAGCGATGTCTGCACCGAATGGAGTGTCTGTGTCCGTGAGAGCGGAAGAGGAAGACGGAAGACGATGATAGCCGTCCGCCCACCAGAGCGACGCCTGCATCGAATAGAGTGGCCGTGTCCGTGAGAGCGGAAGAGGACCACGGAAGAAAAAGGAACGTCTTCACCTTATCAATGCAGTCCATTCATAGCAGTCATCACTGCTTCCATGAGTCCCCGTTTGGTCCATTACGTTGTCCTCTTCCGCTCTCATGGACACGGACACTCCATTTGATGCAGGCATCGCTCTGGTGGGTGGATGACTATCATCGTCTTCAGTCATCCTCTTTCCCCAGTCTTCTCTCCTCAAAACACGCCTCTGCCCTACCTTGAGGCTTTTGGCAAGCGTCTCTTTGTCTTCACTGTCTTCATCGGCGTTGGAGGAGCGAAGAAAACTCCTGCCAGTCACATGACCACTGGACTCTGGCCATGCGAGTGGACAAGGCTCACACTATCGCAGGGCTGGACACTGTCATCGCTGATGCAGATGATCGTCTTTACCTCGCTCTGAAACCAGGTGGTCATCAACCCAGGACACCGGCATTTCAGAAAGGAAAGTGGTTGCTTGAGCTGTCTCTCTCTCTCTCTCTCTCTCTCTCTCTCTCTCTCTCTCTCTCTCTCTCTCTCTCTCTCTCTCTCTCTCTCTTTCTCTCTCTCTTATGCAGGTACCACCAGATGTGACGTCCCGTTTGTGCTCTGATATTTTATTCGTCTGGTCTCTTTCACCATCTCATCATCTGAACGGACTCCACATCATCTGTGAGTCATTGTTTGTTGCCTTAGTCTCTCGTGCCACACTGGGCGTAGAGTTTGCACGGCGTAAGGGGCTGTTGTAACGATGAAGTTGCTCAGGTGATTTGGTAAACTGAGGGTTCGCGATACATTTGATTTGACAAAGTTTGACAAACACAATTTTCTGATTGGAATAGCATTCCGCAGAATTCCACCTTTTTTCCACTCCCTCTCTGAAGATTTTAGTTTTTTTAATTTCACATTTTAAAATTAATCCAGCAGTTGTAGATCTACAACGGTTTAGATACATTCTATTTCGGTTCTCGAAATTAAGAGACGGCTGGAGCCTCTGGGCATCCAAGGATGGTCCTTTACAAACGCGTCAGCAACGCTCAAATCTTCACTGTCTGCAAACCTTTGAAGACCTCTGCATTCAAACCTTTGATCCACGAGAATCAAATTCTTGCAGATAATGTTTTTGCCAAAAAGTAACCTAGTATTCCAATCGCCACCTAAACAGTGACTCCGGTACAACACATGGGCCTCGCTCTTCGTGAGAAGGTTGAGCTTCCTTGGTCGGATTTCTTCTGGTTTGAGCAGAGGACTGCGTTTGATTCGACAGTGAGAGTCCCCTTTCGACCTCGGACTGCTGTCATTGTTGTGGTCATTGTTGTGGTCATTGTTGTGGTCATTGTTGTGGTCATTGTTGTGGTCATTGTTGTGAGCGGATGGGTCTTTCCACAAAAGCGTTCAGAATGTAAGCGTGAACAATACCAAGTTGGCGACAGATAGGATGGCTCTGATGGATATTTTCAACAAGATGTTTTTGAAGAAGTGTATCTGGAAAACACTGCCTGAATCCACTAGTCCATTTGCAGTATATATTCAATAACAAAGCAGTATCTACATGTAAACGCCTTCTCTTCTGCTCGAGTACATCCTGCGATTATCTCCTGAGGGTGGACCGTTGTTTTGCCCATGTCCAGACGGACTGACTGCTTCAGACACGTTGAAGGTCGAAAGGACAGCGTGGGAAGAGGAGTTTGACAGTCACTAGTGGCTTTTGCTGGAGGCGGATGTCCTCTCTGTCATCCTCAACTGGAAACTCTCCTTGCGCCTATTTGCTCCTATCATTGTTTTCAGAGAGTTCCTGAACAGAGAGCCAGACAGAGCGTAGAGGAAGAAGTTGGTGCTGTAGCTCAGCTTGAACATGTTCTGGCAGACTCGGTACGCCCACCGGTTGACGCTGATGTCCAGAAGTGTAAGGAGGTAGATGAGGTTGAAGGGGAAGTGGCAGACGAAGAAGACCAGACACACCACCAGCAGAGTTACAGTCACGTACTTATTCCTAGCCTCCCTCTCGTCGTTCACGTGAGTCCTGAGCTCCACGGCGTGATAGTTTTTGCAGAGCTGACGAATGATGAGTCCATTGAGAATCCCTATAGTGACCATCGGCACGACGAAGTGGGAGGCGAACGTAACGTATGCAAATGAGTTTAGGTAGGTCACTTCCGCTTCGTCGTCCAGCCAATCGCACGTCCAGATGTGGAGGTGCGTTTCAAACTCCAACACTTTGGGGTACGCCAATATGGGAATGTACATTGCGCACCCCACTACAACGAACAGCAGCACCACGCGCCATTCTCGAAACTTCGACAAGATGAGCCTGGAGCGGAGAGGATGGCACACGGACACGAACCTCTCTGCCGTGAAGCACACCAGCAGCCACACGGCCAGGAACTGGAAGACGTAGGACAGGAAGAAGACGACGTTGCAGAAGAAGAACGTGGACGGGGTGCCGTACATGGAAAACGCTATTCCCAGCGCTGCGGTCACCGAGGACCCCGTGTCCGCCACGGCCAGGGTCGCCAAGTAGCCGCTGGACGGAGCTCCTCTGAGGCGGCTTCTGGTGAAGACCGCCAGGGAGAGGGAGTTGCCAACGAGGGACACTGCGGCGTTGAGGACGAGGAACGTCAGACTGGCGACTCGAGCTTCCTGAGAGTCTGAGCTGTCGACGAATGAGCTGTTTGGAGTGACAGTCGTCGCGTTAGAAAAGTTCACGTTTGCTTCCATGATGATGGATGAACAACGAGAATAAAACGACGGCTGTGGTTCAACTGGTGGTGTTACGAGCTCTCCCGTCAGCAGTCAGCCAAACGTTGTTTCTCTCTCTCCCGATTCAGTGTCTCAGTTCGTAGAGACCAGCGATGTATGGACGTGGAAAATTTCACTCCGCAACGCTCACTACCTTCCAATGCCTTGACTTTGCCGTATCAGTCGTTGTCGTTGCTTCTCTTCCTTCTACAGCTTTCGCAGTTCGTCCTTGTGGTGTAACCGGACAGAAATGTCCACCGATACGAGCTCGGTTCTGGAGCGTAATGAAAGTCGCTTATTCCGATCCCAGCATGGCAAGCGTAGTTTCCTCTGCGGACAGTTGTGTCGTCCTCCCCACTCGGAAACTCCACTAATAAAAGTGTCACAGAATCACCCTGGACCATCAATAACTACCCTTCGTGGCAATTATTTGCTATGCTGCGATGATTCGGTAATTTGTTGGCAGAACAGTCGGCCTAGTCCATAAATATTCATGACCCACACGTTGACAACATTATTGCTAAGTGCGTCCCTGACTGATACATCTGTGACAACTCCTGACACAATGGCGTTTTAGTGATGAGGGTAATGAGATTTGTATTGAGGATCTCTACGTGGCGACCACTTCAACCACAGCGACACAGCTAGCGAGAAAAATGATAGCACGCACAGCTCACGGATCCGTCTCGGATGCCACATAGAAATACAGGTTGTTATCAGATTATGTATGAGACTTACAAAAAAAGGGGGTGGGTTAGCCGGGGTCGGATTATGTATGAGCTCTGATGAAGTATCATGGCGGAAGTTCACAGCTGACATGTGGGGCGAATCGCAATAGCTATGAAGCGTTCTTTGGTTTCCTTATATCCTCCGCCACTGCCTGCGCGCCCGCGCGTGTGTAAGTGCGCGTGTGCGTGTGTGTGTATATTTGTGTGTGTATGTGTGTTTGTGTGTGCAGGTGCGTGCGTACGTGCGTGCGTGCGCGCGTGTGTGTGTGAATATGTGTGTGTGTGTGTTTATGTGTATTTGTGTGTGCGTGCGTGCGTGTGCGAGAATATGTGTGTATGTGTGTCTGTGAATGTGTATACATGCGCGCGTGCGTGTGTGAGTGAAACTGTGTGTGTGTTTTCTGCATGCGCGCGCGCACGCGTGTGTGTGTGTGTGTGTGTGTGAAATGGTGTGTGAAATTGTGTGTGTGTGTGTGTGTGTGTGTGTGTGTGTGTGCGTGTGAACGCACGCGCGTGTGTGTGAGCGTGCGCGTGCGAGTTTCGTAATCGTTATTGTATAACAAAAACAATTTGTAAAACGTTAATGTTATACGAATGTCATTATCCAGTCATATTCATTCTCATGTTTTATCCTTTCCTGTCCTTTCCTTTCTGAACTCCAGGCTATTGGGCTTTCGGGGCCTGCGCCAGTAGCTCAGCCAGGGGCTGCTGGGCTTTCAGGGCCCGCTCCAGTAGCTCAGCCAGGGGCTGCTGGGCTTTCGGGGCCCGCTCCAGTAGCTCAGCCAGGGGCTGCTGGGCTTTCAGGGCCCGCTCCAGTAGCTCAGCCAGGGGCTGCTGGGCTTTCAGGGCCCGCTCCAGTAGCTCAGCCAGGGGCTGCTGGTCTTTCGGGGCCTGCGCCAGTAGCTCAGCCAGGGGCTGCTGGGCTTTCCGGGCCTGCTCCAGTAGCTCAGCCAGGGGCTGCTGGTTTTTGTTTTCAGGGCATGCTCCAGTAGCTCAGCCAGGGACTGCTGGGCTTTCGGGGCCTGCTCCAGTAGCTCAGCCAGGGGCTGCTGGGCTTTCGGGGCCTGCTCCAGTAGCTCAGCCAGGGGCTGCTGGGCTTTCGGGGCCTGCTCCAGTAGCTCAGCCAGGGGCTGCTGGGCTTTCGGGGCCTGCTCTAGTAGCTCAGCCAGGGGCTGCTGGGCTTTCGGGGCCTGCTCCAGTAGCTCAGCCAGGGGCTGCTGGGCTTTCAGGGCCCGCTCCAGTAGCTCAGCCAGGGGCTGCTGGGCTTTCGGGGCCTGCTCCAGTAGCTCAGCCAGGGGCTGCTGGGCTTTCGGGGCCTGCTCCAGTAGCTCAGCCAGGGCTGCTGGGTTTTCGGGGCCTGCTCCAGTAGCTCAGCCAGGGGCGGCCCCAAACAGCCAAAGTGGCTACCGGGAACATCGGGACGGTCAGATCATTTGGACCCGCGCTGCGTCCTAACCAACCTCAAACACAAAAATGATGATCAACTACAAGTTGCCGCTACTCTGTTTTGTCACTTTGTCTGGTATGAATGAGTAAATAATTGTGCACGAATGTAAAGGTAAACACCCTTTGATGCGCCTGTTGGTTAAATGTCTAGACGTGCCAAAAGTATGAAAGTAATGTTGTCAATGGGATCTTCCCAGTATCCTTTGTTGTGTATAAGAAGATCTTCTAAAGCGATGCATCTTGCCAGATGCCACTCTGAAACTTTTTCACAGCCATCAACACCTCCTGTTTCGCTTTAATCCCAATCCATTTTCATAAGTAAATATATCAATCAAAGGAAACTGACTGTGTACAACCCCTCATCATGCATGCCTGGGTGGCAGACTTCAGTGCCAGAAAGCAGGACACAGCCATCTGATGTCCAGCAACCACTTCATTCTCTGCATTTCTATGAAATCCTCATCTTTTCTGAGTTACGTTCGAAAACACCCAACACAACGCGCAGTGCATCATTATCCATTGACACTCACTCAGGTATCCGATCACAGAGCTTCTGGAACAATCCTTCACTGACAACAAAAACGGTGACAGACGGGAAAGACACTCCCGGCCAGATGCCAAAGCCTCTGTCTCCACTTTTACCACCTCAGCAATTTCTCTTACCACACCACATACGTCTCTTTACGCCAGCGTCTTTACATAAGAGAAAATTAGAATCTGTTCCCGCTCAGCGTGCACACACCCTATGCTTCCACCTCACAAGTCCACCGGCCGCATGTGTTACCACTATCAGCCCGGAGTCTGTATCTCATTATCGCGCCGTGCGTGGTTCAGACCCGCGCAATAACAATTTTAGCAGACGTGCGAAGACGCAACTCGTGATCCGCACTTTTTTATTTTTTTGTCCCAATTATTTTTTTCTCGTCCATTCTTTAAATATCAAGATGCACTTTGGAATGTTTACCCCTTGTTTTCATGTTTTTCATAAAGCTCCTCTTGTGGAAGAAAATGGACCAACCAAGTCTTTCTATGCGATTAGCAAAAGGGAGAACAACCAGGGAAGTCTAGGTTGACCTGCTCCAAGCGGCTCTGGTAAGGTCAAACCTAGACTTCCCTGGTTGTTCTCCCTTTTGCTAATCGCATAGAAAGACTTGGTTGGTCCATTTTCTTCCACAAGAGGAGCTTTATGAAAAACATGAAAACAAGGGGTAAACATTCCAAAGTGCATCTTGATATTTAAAGGTGGCGATAGATCACTGCTTACAAAACGCTCACCCGCATTTGCTTGTAGCTGGCGGGGACGAGTTCAAAGCTGTGCGGATCACCGAGTTGCGTCTTCTGCAGTGTGCTAAAATTGTATTACCTCTCCCCACCCAGGAGTAAAACCGGGTACCCGTGAGGGAAAGGAATGCACGCTGCCAAGTCAATTTTCTCTTGAAACGGCCGAGAGAGGTGGTGGTGTTGGAGGAAATTCCGGAAAATGGAGAGGGCTTTGGCATCTGGCCGGGAGTGTCTTTCCCGTCTGTCCCCGTTTTTGTTGTCAGTGAAGGATTGTTCCAGAAGCTCTGTGATCGGATACCTGAGTGAGTGTCAATGGATAATGATGCACTGCGCGTTGTGTTGGGTGTTTTCGAACGTAACTCAGAAAAGATGAGGATTTCATAGAAATGCAGAGAATGAAGTGGTTGCTGGACATCAGATGGCTGTGTCCTGCTTTCTGGCACTGAAGTCTGCCACCCAGGCATGCATGATGAGGGGTTGTACACAGTCAGTTTCCTTTGATTGATATATTTACTTATGAAAATGGATTGGGATTAAAGCGAAACAGGAGGTGTTGATGGCTGTGAAAAAGTTTCAGAGTGGCATCTGGCAAGATGCATCGCTTTAGAAGATCTTCTTATACACAACAAAGGATACTGGGAAGATCCCATTGACAACATTACTTTCATACTTTTGGCACGTCTAGACGTTTAACCAACAGGCGCATCAAAGGGTGTTCACCTTTACATTCGTGCACAATCATTTACTCATTCATACCAGACAAAGTGACAAAACAGAGTAGCGGCAACTTGTAGTTGATCATCATATTTGTGTTTCAGGTTGGTTAGGACGCAGCGCGGGTCTAAATGATCTGACCCTGTCCCGATGTTCCCGGTAGCCTCTTTGGCTGTTTGGGGCAGCCCCTGGCTGAGCTACTGGAGCAGGCCCCGAAAACCCAGCAGCCCCTGGCTGAGCTACTGGAGCAGGCCCCGAAAGCCCAGCAGCCCCTGGCTGAGCTACTGGAGCAGGCCCCGAAAGCCCAGCAGCCCCTGGCTGAGCTACTGGAGCGGGCCCTGAAAGCCCAGCAGCCCCTGGCTGAGCTACTGGAGCAGGCCCCGAAAGCCCAGCAGCCCCTGGCTGAGCTACTAGAGCAGGCCCCGAAAGCCCAGCAGCCCCTGGCTGAGCTACTGGAGCAGGCCCCGAAAGCCCAGCAGCCCCTGGCTGAGCTACCTGGAGCAGGCCCCGAAAGCCCAGCAGCCCCTGGCTGAGCTACTGGAGCAGGCCCCGAAAGCCCAGCAGCCCCTGGCTGAGCTACTGGAGCATGCCCTGAAAACAAAAACCAGCAGCCCCTGGCTGAGCTACTGGAGCAGGCCCGGAAAGCCCAGCAGCCCCTGGCTGAGCTACTGGCGCAGGCCCCGAAAGACCAGCAGCCCCTGGCTGAGCTACTGGAGCGGGCCCTGAAAGCCCAGCAGCCCCTGGCTGAGCTACTGGAGCGGGCCCTGAAAGCCCAGCAGCCCCTGGCTGAGCTACTGGAGCGGGCCCCGAAAGCCCAGCAGCCCCTGGCTGAGCTACTGGAGCGGGCCCTGAAAGCCCAGCAGCCCCTGGCTGAGCTACTGGCGCAGGCCCCGAAAGCCCAATAGCCTGGAGTTCAGAAAGGAAAGGACAGGAAAGGATAAAACATGAGAATGAATATGACTGGATAATGACATTCGTATAACATTAACGTTTTACAAATTGTTTTTGTTATACAATAACGATTACGAAACTCGCACGCGCACGCTCACACACACGCGCGTGCGTTCACACGCACACACACACACACACACACACACACACACACACAATTTCACACACCATTTCACACACACACACACACACACACGCGTGCGCGCGCGCATGCAGAAAACACACACACAGTTTCACTCACACACGCACGCGCGCATGTATACACATTCACAGACACACATACACACATATTCTCGCACACGCACGCACGCACACACAAATACACATAAACACACACACACACATATTCACACACACACGCGCGCACGCACGCACGTACGCACGCACCTGCACACACAAACACACATACACACACAAATATACACACACACGCACACGCGCACTTACACACGCGCGGGCGCGCAGGCAGTGGCGGAGGATATAAGGAAACCAAAGAACGCTTCATAGCTATTGCGATTCGCCCCACATGTCAGCTGTGAACTTCCGCCATGATACTTCATCAGAGCTCATACATAATCCGACCCCGGCTAACCCACCCCCTTTTTTTGTAAGTCTCATACATAATCTGATAACAACCTGTATTTCTATGTGGCATCCGAGACGGATCCGTGAGCTGTGCGTGCTATCATTTTTCTCGCTAGCTGTGTCGCTGTGGTTGAAGTGGTCGCCACGTAGAGATCCTCAATACAAATCTCATTACCCTCATCACTAAAACGCCATTGTGTCAGGAGTTGTCACAGATGTATCAGTCAGGGACGCACTTAGCAATAATGTTGTCAACGTGTGGGTCATGAATATTTATGGACTAGGCCGACTGTTCTGCCAACAAATTACCGAATCATCGCAGCATAGCAAATAATTGCCACGAAGGGTAGTTATTGATGGTCCAGGGTGATTCTGTGACACTTTTATTAGTGGAGTTTCCGAGTGGGGAGGACGACACAACTGTCCGCAGAGGAAACTACGCTTGCCATGCTGGGATCGGAATAAGCGACTTTCATTACGCTCCACAACCGAGCACGTATCGGTGGACATTTCTGTCTGGTTACACCACAAGGACGAACTGCGAAAGCTGTAGAAGGAAGAGAAGCAACGACAACGACTGATACGGCAAAGTCAAGGCATTGGAAGGTAGTGAGCGTTGCGGAGTGAAATTCTCCACGTCCATACATCGCTGGTCTCTACGGAGACACTGAATCGGGAGAGAGAGAAACAACGTTTGGCTGACTGCTGACGGGAGAGCTCGTAACACCACCAGTTGAACCACAGCCGTCGTTTTATTCTCGTTGTTCATCCATCATCATGGAAGCAAACGTGAACTTTTCTAACGCGACGACTGTCACTCCAAACAGCTCATTCGTCGACAGCTCAGACTCTCAGGAAGCTCGAGTCGCCAGTCTGACGTTCCTCGTCCTCAACGCCGCAGTGTCCCTCGTTGGCAACTCCCTCTCCCTGGCGGTCTTCACCAGAAGCCGCCTCAGAGGAGCTCCGTCCAGCGGCTACTTGGCGTCCCTGGCCGTGGCGGACACGGGGTCCTCGGTGACCGCAGCGCTGGGAATAGCGTTTTCCATGTACGGCACCCCGTCCACGTTCTTCTTCTGCAACGTCGTCTTCTTCCTGTCCTACGTCTTCCAGTTCCTGGCCGTGTGGCTGCTGGTGTGCTTCACGGCAGAGAGGTTCGTGTCCGTGTGCCACCCTCTGCGCTCCAGGCTCATCTTGTCGAAGTTTCGAGAATGGCGCGTGGTGCTGCTGTTCGTTGTAGTGGGGTGCGCGATGTACATTCCCATATTGGCGTACCCCAAAGTGTTGGAGTTTGAAACGCACCTCCACATCTGGACGTGCGATTGGCTGGACGACGAAGCGGAAGTGACCTACCTAAACTCATTTGCATACGTTACGTTCGCCTCCCACTTCGTCGTGCCGATGGTCACTATAGGGATTCTCAATGGACTCATCATTCGTCAGCTCTGCAAAAACTATCACGCCGTGGAGCTCAGGACTCACGTGAACGACGAGAGGGAGGCTAGGAATAAGTACGTGACTGTAACTTTGCTGGTGGTGTGTCTGGTCTTCTTCGTCTGCCACTTCCCCTTCAACCTCATCTACCTCCTTACACTTCTGGACATCAGCGTCAACCGGTGGGCGTACCGAGTCTGCCAGAACATGTTCAAGCTGAGCTACAGCACCAACTTCTTCCTCTACGCTCTGTCTGGCTCTCTGTTCAGGAACTCTCTGAAAACAATGATAGGAGCAAATAGGCGCAAGGAGAGTTTCCAGTTGAGGATGACAGAGAGGACATCCGCCTCCAGCAAAAGCCACTAGTGACTGTCAAACTCCTCTTCCCACGCTGTCCTTTCGACCTTCAACGTGTCTGAAGCAGTCAGTCCGTCTGGACATGGGCAAAACAACGGTCCCCCCTCAGGAGATAATCGCAGGATGTACTCGAGCAGAAGAGAAGGCGTTTACATGTAGATACTGCTTTGTTATTGAATATATACTGCAGATGGACTAGTGGATTCAGGCAGTGTTTTCCAGATACACTTCTTCAAAAACAACTTGTTGAAAATATCCATCAGAGCCATCCTATCTGTCGCCAACTTGGTATTGTTCACGCCTACATTCTGAACGCTTTTGTGGAAAGACCCATCCGCTCACAACAATGACCACAACAATGACCACAACAATGACCACAACAATGACCACAACAATGACCACAACAATGACAGCAGTCGGAGGTCGAAAGGGGTCTCTCACTGTCGAATCAAACGCAGTCCTCTGCTCAAACCAGAAGAAATCCGACCAAGGAAGCTCAACCTTCTCACGAAGAGCGAGGCCCATGTGTTGTACCGGAGTCACTGTTTAGGTGGCGATTGGAATACTAGGTTACTTTTTGGCAAAAACATTATCTGCAAGAATTTGATTCTCGTGGATCAAAAGGTTTGAATGCAGAGGTCTTCAAAGGTTTGCAGACAGTGACGATTTGAGCGTTGCTGACGCGTTTGTAAAGGACCATCCTTGGATGCCCAGAGGCTCCAGACGTCTCTTAATTTCGAGAACCGAAATAGAATGTTTCTAAACCGTTGTAGATCTACAACTGCTGGATTAATTTTAAAATGTGAAATTAAAAAAACGAAAATCTTCAGAGAGGGAGTGGAAAAAAGGTGGAATTCTGCGGAATGCTATTCCAATCAGAAAATTTTGTTTGTCAAACTTTGTTAAATCGGATGTATCGCGAACCCTCAGTTTGCCAAATCACCTGAGCAACTTCACCGTTACAACAGCCCCCTACGCCGTGCAAACTCTACGCCCAGTGTGGCACGAGAGACTAAGGCAACAAACAATGACTCACAGATGATGTGGAGTCCGTTCAGATGATGAGATGGTGAAAGAGACCAGACGAATAAAATATCAGAGCACAAACGGGACGTCACATCTGGTGGTACCTGCATAAGAGAGAGAGAAAGAGAGAGAGAGAGAGAGAGAGAGAGAGAGAGAGAGAGAGAGAGAGAGAGAGAGAGAGAGAGAGAGAGAGAGACAGCTCAAGCAACCACTTTCCTTTCTGAAATGCCGGTGTCCTGGGTTGATGACCACCTGGTTTCAGAGCGAGGTAAAGACGATCATCTGCATCAGCGATGACAGTGTCCAGCCCTGCGATAGTGTGAGCCTTGTCCACTCGCATGGCCAGAGTCCAGTGGTCATGTGACTGGCAGGAGTTTTCTTCGCTCCTCCAACGCCGATGAAGACAGTGAAGACAAAGAGACGCTTGCCAAAAGCCTCAAGGTAGGGCAGAGGCGTGTTTTGAGGAGAGAAGACTGGGGAAAGAGGATGACTGAAGACGATGATAGTCATCCACCCACCAGAGCGATGCCTGCATCAAATGGAGTGTCCGTGTCCATGAGAGCGGAAGAGGACAACGTAATGGGACCAAACGGGGACTCATGGAAGCAGTGATGACTGCTATGAATGGACTGCATTGATAAGGTGAAGACGTTCCTTTTTCTTCCGTGGTCCTCTTCCGCTCTCACGGACACGGACACTCTATTCGATGCAGGCGCGCGCTCTGGGGGGCGGACGGCTATCATCGTCTTCCGTCTTCCTCTTCCGTTCTCACGGACACGGACACTCCATTCGGTGCAGACATCGCTCTGGTGGGCGGACGGCTATCATCGTCTTCCGTTGTCCGATTCCACTCAGAATGGTGTTTTCTCAAAGAGAAGTTGCCAGACGGTTGAGAGTGAGGCGCTGAATGATGGAAAGACTCACTCTCAACCATCTGGCAACTTCTCTTTGAGAAACACCATCCTGGGCCCAACCCAGGGCTTGGCCATGATCAACAGTCGTCAGCTTTCTTCTTGCGACCATGTCTTTCTCTGCAGTGATTTGGTAACATTTTTGTTTCCCTTTTTATCCAACTACCGTTGAAAACTGTTCATGGGATATTGGTCGGGCACGTGCATTTTGATTTTTTATTTCAACAGCCATGTGTTACAAATGTAACGGGTCAGCGATTTGCATTCTGTTTCCCCAAAACGGCTTCGTTGTACCGCACGCGAATGCTTTTTCAACAAAGGGTAACGCGCTAAAGGCTCCTTCACACTGCAGAATAATGTCATACGCAACCACTGTCAAGCTTTTGTTTTGTAATTCTTTTTTTCAGTTAGCATTGCAACAAATTGTAATTTCATAAAATTTCAAGAGTGACCCTTAACTTATTGTGACTAGTGTATATGGTCATCATCTGCCATTTAACCAACCGCAGCCTCCCAGTGTTAGAATGCAAGAAATGAATATGCACAAACATTCTTCCATTGTTTTCTACCAGAAGACTAAAATAATGTTTTCATTGTTTCGGCGTGTGATGTTCCGTAACAGAAGTCAATATATTTGTTTCGGTCGAAAGCACAAGCAGTAGAAAGAGCATTTCATCCTTCTCAACTTCTCCACATGATGGGCAGATTAACGACTGTATACTTTGGCTGTATCTGTGCTTAAGTACATATAAGCTGCTAACACCAAACTGCAATCTTACAAACACATTACAAGCCCATCTCCACTTATACAGAGCAAAAACCTTGATTGACAGAACATGGTTTGGACCCCTCAGGGGAACGAACTCACAAATTCGTGGCGTCTCTGCAACGCTTGAATAATAATTATTCCGCCGGCATTTTTCAAACTTCAAGTAGGAGCATTATATTTTTTTGTATCACTGTAAGTTGAACACATAGGGTAAACTCTACATTTGTATATAATCTATCATGACAATGAACACACGAAATATTTCTTCTTGTTATTCAGAGGTGCTATGCTATGACTAATCAAATACATGAAATGCTCAAGTTTGCTGTCTGGTTGACTTCCGCCTTTAAAAAAGATCTAGTGCGCTTGCCTACGACTCTTCACAGGAGACATCCGCACCACTGTCCTTCCCAGACGAAAGTAATTTGGCGTCCACTTGGTGTCAATAGAGATGTACCGTGCCTTCTACCAACCACCTGGTGTTTGTCTTCGTGTGAGAGAGGGAAAACCCTCCATACACCAGTTGTGGATTGAGTCCCTTGGCTACATCGTCAGCCCAGGAAGTCAAATAAAAATGTAGGTGCGAGAGAACAGCCGGTGGGTGTGTTTGTGCGCTTGGTGTAAAAGGAGCGACGTGTGAGAGGAGCGAGAGAGAGAGAGAGAGAGAGAGAGAGAGAGAGAGAGAGAGAGAGAGAGAGAGAGAGTGAGGGAGCGAGAGAGAGTGTGCGGAGAGAGAGAGAGAGAGAGAGAGAGAGAAGAGAGAGAGAGAGAGAAAAAGAGAGAGAGAGAGAAAGAGAGAGAGAGAGAGAGAGAGAGGATCGATGTTTGAGGAGAGAGAGGAGCGACGTGTGCGGAGAGAGAGAGAGAGAGAGAGAGAGAGAGAGAGTGAGAGAGAGAGAGAGAGAGTGAGCGAGAGAGGTTCGATGTGTGAGGAGAGGTAGGAGCGACGTGTGCGGAGAGAGAGAGAGAGAGAGAGAGAGAGAGAGAGAGAGAGAGTGAGAGAGAGAGGTGGGTGGGTGAAGAGATACAGAGATAGAAAGAGACGATGACAGGGAAAGAGTGATGGCGAAGAGAGGGGAGGGGAGTGTGTGTGTGAAGAGAGAGAGAGAGAGAGAGAGAAAGAGAGAGAGAGAGAGAGAGAGAGAGAGAGAGAGGATCGATGTGTGAGGAGAGAGAGAAGCGACGTGTGAGGAGAGAGAGAGAGAGAAAGAGAGAGAGAGAGAGAGAGAGAGAGAGCGAGAGAGAGAGAGGTGACGTGTGAGAGGAGAGGAAAGAGAGAGAGAGATATAGAGAGAGAGAGTGAGAGAGAGCGAGAGAGAGAGCGAGAGAGGAGCGACGTGTGAGGAGAGAGAGGTGTGACGTGTAAGGAGAGAGAGAGGAGCGACGTGTGAGAAGAGAGAGAGAGAGAGAGAGAGATTTGACGTGTAAGAGGAGACGATCAACGTGTGATAGGAGAATGAAAGAGAGAGAGAGAGAGAAAGAGAGAGAGAGAAAGAGGAGCGACGTGTGAGGAGAGAGAGAGAGAGAGAAAGAGAGAGAAAGAGAGAGCGAAAGAGAGAGAGAGAGAGAGAGAGAGAGAAAGAGAGAGAGAGAGAGAGGAGTGACGTGTAAGAGGAGACGAGCGACGTGTGATAGGAAAATGAGAGAAAGAGAGAGAGAGAGAGAGAGAGAGAGAGAGAGAGAGGAGCGACGTGTGAGAGGAGAGAGAGAAGCGACGTGTGAGAGGGGAGAGAGAGAGAGAGAGAGAGAGAGAGAGAGAGAGAGAAGAGCAACATCTGAGAGGAGAGAGGGGGAGGGGGATTTATGGACGGACTGACGGGCGGGCGAGCAGACGGGCGGGCGGACGGGCGGACGGACGGACGGACGGACGGTCAGACAGACAGACCGACCTACCGACCGACACATGTAATGTAGGTCAAGCTCATCTGCCAACAGACGAATAGTCTGTGCAGGGTCAAACAAGACAAGAAAATCCTTCTCTTTCTTTCTATCTATTAAAAAAAAACTTTCGAAAGGATCGGGACGCATTGCCTTGCTTCCAATCTTGAGAAGCACTGGCGACGATGAAGAGAGCTCCACTTTCTTGAACCTACTCGACGAGTGGGTTGACATTTTGAATGTTTGGCCACCCTTGATTGGTCAATGCCGAGGAGGTCAACTGAGGTCAAGAGGTGTTATGTGCACATACCTGTTGCTAATGAGATGTGTGCACAGACACACGGTGCAAGGTCTGTACGCATCTGCCTCCTGCACTCACGCACACTCCTGCAAACCCTGGGGCAACCGCGAAAACATTAGCGAACTTTAGAGGCCCGACCTGATGCGATCGTAGGAAACCACTTCTGTCTTGTCACCCACGCAGGTAGTGTCAGATAAACGGGCTAACTTCGTTTGAAAAACTGGGTCGTAGAATCCGTCAGGCGCAGTCTTTTCCAATTAGCCACGATGGGACGCTTTGACAAATCAGAGAGGATATGCGTATGACAATATGCGAAGGAGAAATTCTAAAATAGCTCTTGATGCTCACTTGCATGCCCTCACAGTGACATGGTGATGAAATGGGAGTTGAGAAACAAATGGAACGAACTCATAGACGAAGATACTAAAAACGCATTGAAGTGTGATATGTCCATTAGTAAAAGATATGTTTCACCCACTGGAGCTATTTAGGATTCTGTTCTAGCTACGCAATTTTCTCGGTCTTAGTGAGGGTCATGTGCATCGCTCTGAGTCCTGACGCCTGTTTCCTTGCTACTCTGATGTTTCTCAAACTCAAAAAGAAGTCAATAATCACGTACACGCACGTGTGCAAACGGATAAACACGCGCGTGACTCCCCCCAAACACACATGCGCGCGCGCGCTCGTACACACACGCACGCAATTGCGCGCGCGCGCGCGCAACATACCTGCCGGTCTGCCTGACTGCCTGCCTGCCTGCCAGTCTGTCGTGTCTTTCTGCCTGCCTGCCTGTCTGTCTGTCTGTCTGTCCGTCTGTCTGTCTGTCTGTCTGCCTGCCTGCCTGCCTGCCTGCCTGCCTGCCTGCCTGCCTGCCTGCGCCTGCCTGCCTGCCTGTCTGTCTGTCTGTCTGTCTGTCTGTCTGTCTGTCTGTCTGTCTGTCTCTCTCTCTCTCTGACTCTCTGTGTGTCTGTGTCTGTATGTTTGTCTGTCGTCCTGTATTTCTGTCAGAGACATTATGTAATATGTACGTATGTCAGTCACATCACTGACCACACATTAAAAAAAAAAATATTTTTTTTATTTTACGGGAAAGCAAATTTGTGACGGGCCAAGGAATATAAGAACAAGGAAGTTGGTGTTAAATCTCAAAGATGGGTTTCAAGTTTGTTTGAGGTAAAGTTAAAAAAGAGGGATAGGAGGGTAGGAGGGTAGGGGAAGGAGGGGTCCTAGTTTAATAATGAAGCAAAGAGAACAAAGGTGCGTGTTCAGGATGGGAGATGGTTCAGAGAGCGTGGGGTTAGGGTGAAAGCAAATATGCATGCAGTACAAGGTAGCCCGCGTGGGATTGGACGACTCAAGACAGAAAGACCCTCCACCCCAGTGGGTGGCTTGGAGTGGAGTAGGCGGGTAAAAACCAAACATCTTCAGACAAGACTTCCTTCTGTCGTCCGCCCTTGCTGAGGCTCAGAGTTCGTTTCCACGTCACCTGCAGCCACCATCTTTGCCAGCTTCGAGGCCGGCTGAGACATTCTGGTGTCAGTGCTCCGTGAGGTCCTCGCAGCACAACGCGAAATACCAACTTGGTCCTCCACAAGGTAAGCCCACTTTTCCTGCGTTAGTTGACTTTGTCAACGTCCCATCATGCACCAGGAGTGCACATCTTCCCTTGCATAGATTCTGATTGGCTCTAGTTCTGTGAGTTGGATGCTTATATCGACATCAAAAACTGAGACTTAAATTCTGCCACGAGAGTTCCGACGAAAACTCAGTGCTTTTCTGTGACCGAGTGGAGGTGCCTGATAGAGAGTGCTGGACAGCCTTGAACGAGGTAAGTCACCTTTCTGGTATGTATCCTCGAATGAATCAATGAATAATGAATTAATATATAAAGCTGAGTGGCCTATTAGCCTGAAAAGGCTATGTAAGGCCATGCATCCTCGATTTTTGTTTTGGTTCGTAGGTGTGGGAACTAGCATTCCCAATAGGATGTAAACGCTCACCCACATGGATGAATTTGCTGCATGTAAATACTTGCACTACACACACAAACAGGCACTCACGCGCCAGTGCACACACTTGCATAGCGTTACGCGCACACACCACACACACACTCACACACATGCACGCGAGAGAGAGAGAGAGAGAGAGAGAGAGAGAGAGAGAGAGAGACAGACAGACAGACAGACAGACAGAAACAGAGAGAAAGAGAGAGATAGTGAGAGAGAGACAGAGAGACACACAGAGAGAGATAGAGAGAAAGAGAGAGAGAGAAAGAGACAGACACAGAGAGAAAGAGAGACAAGAGACAGAGACACAGAGAGACAGAGAGAGTGAGGAATGGATAGAGAGATAGATAGAGATAGAAAGAGAGAGATAGAGAGAGAGAAAGAGAGAGAGACACAGAGAGAGACAGAGAGAGATAGACAAGAGACAGAGACACAGAGAGACACAGAGAGAAAGAGAGAGAGAAAGAGAAAGAGAGAGAGTGAAAGAGAAAGAGAGAGAGACAGAGACAGAGAGAGCGAGAGAAAGAGAGAGAGTGAAAGAGAAAGAGAGAGAGAGAGAAAGAGAGAGAGAGAGAGAGAGAGAACGAAACATTGCGTAGGCTGCGGATTTCTTGCAATTACAAATGCGCAAGAAACACAAAATTGATGTAACACTTTACAAAACTGGTAGCCAGTCTTGTTTTGGTCGCGGAACGCAAAACAGAACTAGTCTCAAGCGAAACACCGCAAATCACTTTTTATCGTGCTGCCCGCCTTGATGGCTGCTGTCTCAGGGTCGGGAGAGAGAGAGAGAGAGAGAGAGAGGGTTTTATATATATATATATATATATATATATAATATATTTGTGAAAGTTAAAGATATTGCAACAAAAGTGTGTATATATATACTATATATACTGCACTATATATATATATATACTAGCCGCTTCGCGGCCAGGCAATGCGCAAAGCGTCAAAGCCACATACAAATCCAAATTCGTCAGCCGCCATTTTGTTTTTCTAATTACGTAACCATAACCAAAAATGTGTTCACAGATCTTCATCATTTGACTTTACCTACACATACACCAAATTTCAGTCAAATCGGAGCACTTTGAGTTTTCGGCGGCCATCTTGTTTGTGCCCACTTCCGGTTACCATGGCGACACCTTTTTTTTTAACCCCATCATGACCTGACCACGGTCCACATTTAACTCCATACCAAGTTTTAAGTCGATGGGAACTCCTGTGTCTCAGGCGGCTTCGCCGCCTTCGACACAGTCGTCCATTGTTTACTCACCCGCCATTTTGTTTTTCTCGTGACGTAACCATGGTAACCAAAAAATTGGTTCACAGATCTTCATCATCTGACTTTACCAAGCTACACACCAAATTTCAGACAAATCGGGGCACTTTGAGTTTTCAGCGGCCATCTTGTTTGTGCCCACTTCCGGTTACCATGGCAACGCCATTTTTAAAAATCCCACCATGACCTGACCCTGGCCCACACCTAACCCCATTCCAAGTTTTAAGTGGATGGGAACTTCTGTGTCTCAGGCGGCTTCGCCGCCTTCGACACAGTCGTCCAAATTCTTCAGCCGCCATCTTGTTTTTCTCGTGTCGTAACCATGACAACCAAATTTTTTTGGACAGATCTTCATCATCTGACTATACCTACCTACACACCAAATTTCGGTCAAATTGGAGCACTTTGAGTTTCGGCGGCCATCTTGTTTGTGCCCACTTCCGGTTACCATGGCAACACCATTTTTTTAACCCCACGTTGACCTGACCCCGGTCCACACCTAACCCCATACCAAATTTCAAGTCGATCGGAATAAAACTGTGGAAACGTATAAGTGTCACACACACACACACACACACACAGACACACAGACACACAGACAGCGAAAATATATATAGATATATATATATATATATATATATATATATATATATATATATATATATATATATATATATATATATATATATATATATATATGACTCAATATATTGCCGCGGCCAACCACACTTGAAAGCTAGTAGAACAAGTGTTGTATAATTTCGATCTTAACGAGCTTTTATGCTTTTGCAGATGGGAGATTCAACCCTATTTGTTCGGTCTTTTCCTTTCATTCTAATTTCTATTTCCCTTTCATTCCTATGAATCATTTCCTGATATAATGCGTTGACGCTTCATACTACACACTCCCCAAATTGTACGCCGATCCGACACTACCTCATTTGCATACTTGCCGGAAACACAAACCGGAACAACCTTTCATTATGGTGGCTAACGTTAGTGCACTTTCAACCTCTCTCACGTAGTTTTCTGCCGTAAAGAGCAACTTGACAAGGGAGGTAACTTCAAACCCGCTCTCCATCCGCAAATCTCTTCGAGCGAGTGTGACAAATCCACCGCTTCTTGTATCGTTTCGGCTTTGCCTCTTTCTTCACAGTTCGCACACAATGTGGCTGTCAGCACCTCGGCCTCAGCCTTTGTTCCTGGGGAGGTTAAGCCGAGATGTCAGCAGATTGTTATAAAAGGTTGTGTCTGTGAAGAATGTCTTCCAAGCGACAAGTAGCTAGTTGTTTTCCCGTCCAGCAGTAGTTCGAAGCGCGGAGTCAGAGGTAAGTGTGACTTGTTTGCTGATAGGTTTGACCAAATAGACGAAGTCGAATTTTTCCAACCGTGCTTAATTTGCTTCTACTTGTAAGGTGCTTGTAGTTCTGCCAATGCCTTTGTCAGTTTTGCTGGCATGATAATATTTTACCGGCTCTACCCAACGGACATGGTCTCATATTTTGGTCACATCTAGCAAGAAATTCAGCGATGTGGTCACCTTAGACATTCTTAGATTTATCAAGTTCAAGTTTGGGTGCCAGGCCCATAAAGGCAAGGCACAATTTATTCATTACCCTTGGGGGCATATAGAATATTAACAACAAATCCAACTATAACATACATAATTGAATCTGATATCTCGATTCAGACAACTGAACAATTACTTCGCGTACTTTGTGAGTGTCAAGTTTCAAAACCACCAATAAGTAGTTGTTATTTACGGCTATAGGACGACACCGTAATCTTGTCCACACAAAAACACTGTCTGACTACGGAGCACTTCACCTCGTCATTTTATCTTGATTCTGCCTCACTTGCCAACGAATCTGCGTGGTATGTGGTGTCATTGTAAATAGAAGACACGTCAATAAACACAATGCATTTTCATTGACCATTGAGGGAATTTCTTTTAGCTAGTAGCCAATGAAACTGCTCGTTCTCTGTAAACTTTGGTTGTAAACAGAGTACTATCATCTGCACACGTAACAAGTCCTTTATTAAAAGCCCGTTTTCAGTACACACTATTCAAACACGCTCATATGATCAACTTCTGCACCTATCATGATAACCTTGGTTCCATTCTGAAGGGAATTTGTTGCACTTTGTGATGATGTAATCATGTGAAAATGGTCAGTGATATCGGACAGACTCATTTTGTGAGCTCCAGCGTTTATGGAGCGTTCGAGTTGTGTCGAGCCTTTACATTACTTTGACTGGAGCGCTAAATTTCCTGTGGGCCGGGGTAAGAGCATTCCGTGAACCCGAGTCACGTGACTCTGGCACAGTTCGCAATGAATGCGTAATAGACTTGACCCTTCGCATTACAGCACTGCGCCAAAAATAGTTCGTTCTGATACTATTTTTCTCCACTTTTTACAGAAATCATTCAGATGTCAAAACTTGTTTCCATTTCAACACAAACATTTCACTTTATCGAATAAACGCATGTTTTTTGCCTCAACAAGAGTAAGTTATGAGTTTTGTGCGAAATAGTCATAGAACTACTTTAACGGTGTATGTCAGGGAGCAGATCGGCTATCCCACAAGCCTCTTGTGTGACCCTCATTTGAAATTTTCGGACGAAATCCTTCTATCACGTGATGTCAACTGTACTAGAGACACTTTTGCCGGTAGGCGAAATCTCTAGTAAACTAGAATGAGTCTCTAGTAAACTAGAATGAGTCTCTAGTGGACTAGAATGAGTCTCTAGTGGACTAAAATGAGTCTCTAGTAAACTAGAATGAGTCTCTAGTGGACTAGAATGAGTCTCTAGTGGACTAGAATGAGTCTCTAGTAAACTAGAATGAGGTCTCTAGTTGGAACTCGATGATGTCTCTAATGGACTAGAATGGGGTGAGAGTCAGGAAAAAAGGGGGGGGGGGGGGGGGGGGAGAAGAGGAGAGACGTGCAAAAAAAAAAAAAAAAAAAAAGTGGGAGAAAAATAGGCAAAAAAAAAAAAAAAAGTAGGTAAAGGAAAAGAAGAGAGAGATGGAGGAGAGGGGGGGGGAAAGGAGGAGATGGGAGGGGGGAGAGAGGAGAATAGGAGGGGCTGGATTGGAGAAGGAGGAAGAAAGGGAGAAGAGGGGGGGGGGAAAAAGGGAGGGAAAAAGGGGAAGGAGGAGGAGAAGGAAGAGGAGTAGGGAGGTAAGGGAAAAGTGTGGTGTAATAGAATGAGAGTGAGGAGGACAGTGAAGCGCTGAGTGTTAGTGGGCAAAGTACTGGACAAAATACATTTATCGTCAACTTGCAA
>JAWQFJ010002446.1:265220-273781 GCA_034096865.1 Theodoxus fluviatilis | reverse complement strand
TACTACTTGATGAAAGATTTAAAATAAAACAAAAATGAAGTGTCTATCTTGATTCGTTCTGGAGATACAGCATTTACTGTATATGGAAACGCGAAACGTACAGTAATACTAAATATTTTCCAAACTTTGCAGCCTAACAGTCCTCTAATCATACAAGGTACACAGCATATATTGCCTAATTCCAAATCAATATATTGTAGGCAGTTCATGTAAGCAAAATGAAGCCATTCTTTAATGCAGTTCCAGTACAACAGGGTGCTGAATATGGCCCAAAATAAGAATTTTCAACGTGCAAAACATCACCGAGGACCATATTTGAAGGCCTGCTGAACAAAAACCATTGAAGTGAGCCCTATCAGACTTATTATACCAGAAGACTATATCATATAATTTGACACTATTTTTTTCCAAGATACAAAAAAGCTTACAGTTCAAGATATTGTGTTATCAATTTGAGGAAAACCCCGATTTGCGTGATGGAAAAAAGTGAAATTATGAGGGTACTTGACTGAAAAGCTTATTATCTCAAAAACTATATGAGATACTTGCATAACATTTGGTGTCTGGCTTTGTTATAGTTTTACCTTTGCAAATGAACTGAAATTTACCAGAAAAGTGCATATAGTTTTTAGCCAGTCTATTTTTAGTAACAAATAAGGCGTGATTCTGCGGGGGTATGGCTCACTGAAAATCTTCCTATCTAAAAAACTATATCAGTTACCAGCATGAAATATTGCATGTGGCTCAGTAATAGTTTGAACTTTGCAAATTAACATATATTTAAAATATAGGTTAACAAAATATCTTGCTAATTAATTTTTATTAAAAAAACATTGCGGCTCTGTGGACAATAGATATAGCATAGGAAGTCTGATAGGCCATAACATACATCCATCCATCCATCCATCCAACCAACCATCCATTCATCCATCCATCCACCTATTCATGCATCCAATCATCCATCCATCCAAGAAAACCTTGAAATATGTGCCTATTAGTATTGTATTGATGATTTTTTTCATGTGGATGTTTAATTTGGAAAGTGTTTCATTTATTTGGCATGTTTATGACACAATGTCCCTCTTCTACTCTTCCTTTGGATGAAATGCTCTTGCTCCATAGCTGTCCAAGAAGAAACTCTAGTTTGCTGAAATAGAAATTGGACCTTCGTTTCAAGTGTAGTGTGTGTGTGTGTGTGTGTGTGTGTGTGTGTGTGTGTGTGTGGTGTGTGTGCGTGCTGTGGAGTGGAGAGAGAGAGAGAGAGAGAGAGAGAGAGGAGAGAGAGAGAGGAGAGAGAGCGAGAGAGAGAGAGAGAGAGAGAGCGAGAGAGAGAGAGAGAGAGAGAGAGAGAGAGAGAGCTCGGACGCTGGAATTGTGCATAGTCTAAAATAAAACAGAAAAATAAAATAGCATTGCATTTCTATAAAAGGTCATTCATATTTTTTTAACATGTCAGCAGTTTGGCTGCGTACCTCAGAGATGAGAATCAGATGTTATTGGCACGTGTGTGTATACATCCAAACACATGACTATTCGATATGGGATCGCACTTCGGTCTATGATAGACATCGATTTTTGTTTTCGAACACCCTGCTAAAATTCAACAAAACACTTATTTATGTTGTTTATAGCATACAGACATTCCTGTCATAATATTTTGATGATAACAATCAGCAGAAAGAAAAATACGATAGGCCTACACTTCGAATGCACATATACACAACACACAACTTTGACCCGGTCACGTGGCAAACATTTGCTGTTAATTCTGCGTAAACTTTGCCATGAATAGCAAAAAATAGCTTTAATAACTTGCAGTACTGGTAACTTAATGAGTTTAGACATCGAATTAGGCTACTTATCAAGACTAGACTTGATGCTGCAAACAAATAACTCCGATTTGCCACAACCGCTCGTAGATATGCGTAGTCCGCCATGATGCGTTCCACTACCAGTGCGCGGAGAGTACTCGTCTCCGTTTGGCTCGCGCTGCGCGAGCATTCATTTGTCCGACACGTTTCATATATCTTTAAATTCGGCATAAAATGAGCTTTAATTTCCGTCTTTATTGTATATAATCCGTTGAGTAGTTCCAGAGATATGAGCTTTTGAAAATTAGACATATTTTCAGATAGAATTTTCTTTAACTTAATCGCTTTATTTTGGAAAAATATTTATACGAGAATAAACTGTGGAGCTTCGTCTTGCTGACTCAGTAATTCGCATACTTGGAATGGGTTTCTTGACGGCGCGAAAGGTATTGTTTCTAACACACTGTAAATATGCTCGGTGAAAGACGCCATTCCGACTGATGACGCGAAGCGTATTTTGTGTTTCATCTAGTACTTTTAGTGCATTCGCACAAGTACCACAGATCACAGACAACATAAAAAACAACACAGAACGACAGATGAAGGTTGAAACTTTATTTTGCACATAGTTTTGGTGCGAAACTTTTCAATTTAAATATATAAACATCACGGGGTAAATCATCAATTTTTAGCCTGCAGGCACCTTTCCCGGCAAAACTGGCTGCGGCTGCCAGTACCTAGTGTTGGTATTTTCATTTTGTTATCAATGTATTATCACTATTTGGCCTACAGTAAAATTCACTTTTTTGACAGAATTAAATGGCTGAATGGAAAAGTTTATATTTGCGTTTGTTTTATTTAAATGCAGGTATGCCGATGACAAATTAATATATCATACTTAATTATTGTACAGTTTATTGCATCATTCTTGTTCATGTGTACACATGTCCCACTGACAACTGTCAACGCTACCAATTTATTCTCTGTGAACATTTCATACTTCACCACTACTAGTATCTGGACACCCACACACCCACTAGAACACATACACAAGCACAACCCCAACCACACACACACACGAAACGTCTGTCTTTTGCTAGCACATTGTCAGTTTATTCAACAGCAATTGAAGTGAGGAAAGTTGGTTTAAACAATCTATGTTTTTCATTGTTCCCTGTATATAATTGCATTTGGAAGCTCATAGATAAAAGTGAATACAATGTTCAAATAATTATGCGCTATATCATGATGAAATGAAACCAGTGGACTGAGTGGAGGGACTAACGGTAATCAATTAAACAGTCCTTGGAACAAAGTGACTGGGTTTTACCTTTTAGTGCTGCGTTGTCGGTAATGTTACTAAAATAGCCTTTTTGTGTTATTTTGTCGGCTTTTATACTTAAAATGTATTGCAGTCTGCCTCACAGACTAGATTATTGTCAACAAGTCTGGTAGCTCAAATAATATAATTTCTTATGATTAAAATGGTTAATCTACGGGGCTGGTAACATTCGTCTAATGGTGGTGTTTTTTTTCCATACGGCTCTATGCAGTCAGCTAGACGTGAAGCAATAAATAAATCTTACAAATTAATGGTAGAGCACATGTATACCTTTTCTCGCATGACAGATTCCAGTTTCAGTCTCTCTGATGGCATCAAATGTCAGTGGTTGCTGGTAGTGGAGTATGCCGTCTTCATCAGCAGCCACAGTGAAGCCAATGACATCTTCACGACTCGGTATGCATGTGCTGTTTTCACTGTCACCTGCATCTGGTAGGAACAGATGAAGTTCAGGAAGGTGTTAGCATTTCTGACATTAAAAAAACCTATAGCTATAGTATCAGTGTATCTGTGGTCTCCCTGTCTCTCACCCGAGTCCCTTCTCCGTCAACAGAATCCTTCCACATCGTTACTTCTTGAACCCCTCATCCCCAACAGCATGAAATGAACATGCTCATCCTGAGACTGTCCTGGGAGTATAGATGCTAGATACAGCATGGCTACGCATATACTTGGTCTAATCTACGGGACTGGTAACATTCGTCTAATGGTGGTTGTTTTTTTCCATACGGCTCTATGCAGTCAGCTAGACGTGAAGCAATAAATAAATCTTACAAATTAATGGTAGAGCACATGTATGTATACCTTTTCTCGCATGACAGATTCCAGTGTCAGTCTCTCTGATGGCATCAAATGTCAGTGGTTGCTGGTAGTGGAGTATGCCGTCTTCATCAGCAGCCACAGTGAAGCCAATGACATCTTCACGACTCGGTATGCATTTGCTGTTTTCACTGTCACCTGCATCTGGTAGGAACAGATGAAGTTCAGGAAGGTGTTAGCATTTCTGACATACAAAACAAGAAGGGCAAAGCCCATACGACTCACATGCTTGACCTTGACCTTTACATGACCTTGACCTTCAGGTGACCTTCAAGGTCAAGGTCAAACAACTAAACCTACCAATGACATCATACACAAAGAAATGCTTTACACATTTTTCCTACCAAAATACACGCGACCTTGACCCAAGGTCAAGGTCATCCAAGGTCATGCAACACAAAGCTGTTAATTCAAGACATAGGAAGCACAGTGGTGCTTATTGGCACTTTCTACCATGAGATATAGTCACTTTTAGTGGTTCACTACCCCATTTTGGTCACATTTCATAAGGGTCAAAGTGACCTTAACCTTGATGATATGTGAACAAATGTGTCTCATGATGAAAGTATAACATGTGCCCCACATAATTATTAAGTTTGAAACAGTTATCTTCCATAGTTCAGGGTCAAGGTCACTTCAAAATATCTATACAATCCAACTTTGAAGAGCTCCTGTGACCTTGACCTTGAAGCAAGGTCAACCAAACTGGTATCAAAAGATAGGGCTTGCTTTGACCTATATACCACTTGTAGCTAAGGTTGCCATTCTCAATAACGTGGGAGAAAATTGGGAAAATGTGAAAAATGACTGTTTTTGAGACCACATTTATGGCTCCTGTGACCTTGACCTTGAAGCAAGGTCAAGTCACCATGTATGCTTTTTGAGGCCTTGTACACCATCACCATCATGCCACATTTGGTGTTGATAGACTTAATAGTCTCCGAGAAAATTCCAACGTTTAAGTTTTTTACGCCCGGACGGACGGACGGACGACACGGCTGAGTACATAGACTCACTTTTGCTTCCCATGTGAGTCAAAAACTATCACTATAGTATCAGTGTATCTGTGGTCTCCCTGTCTCTCACCTGAGTCCCTTCTCCGTCAACCCCCCCCCCCCCCCCAATTACGAGTATCATATTAAATTGTTTGCTCTGATTCCTTCTGACAGTTTCCACCCTGACATTTTCCTGTACTTCGTTCCCTGACTAAGTAACAATAGGTAGCTTACTTTCGGCTTCTTCCGCCTTCAATCCCTTCAATTAAGGAGGAATCTCCAAAAATATCTTGCATGAGATCGAGGAAAGGCATCTCGTGACCTTTCCCCGATCCTGTTGGCGGATTCTTTCATGCCCGCAGCTGCACCCGAGCATCTGAAGCTAACTTGCTCCATTTCTTTCACTTCGCTGATGCTTCTTCCGAAAGTTGACACAGTATTGACCGCTTCAGTGACTGTAGCCCAAGCTCGTTGCTTGTCTGAGTTTGTGACGCTGTTTTTCAGCATGCTTTGGAGCAGCGACTTGTTGGCAGAATAGGCTTCAATCAAGGATTAAAACTTCACTGGAAGAGAATTTTTCTTTTTTAATACGTTTTGTGGGGGCCGCCATCCAAACTTTTCGCAGAGGTTTCCGTGTGTAAAATCTCCCAACCCACCCAATCAAATAGCTCGTTGCATTCATGAACTAACCAATGAAAAAGCTCTGTTTATTACCTTGTGACGTAGCAGAACTAACATTCAGCTACTCGCGTGCAACTCCGATAGATAGTGAGCCTAACTGCCAGCTAGTTACCTTGCAACTAGTCACTATCTGACACTAATTTAGCCCATCTGTTGAGCAACCGGCCCCAGGAGCTTAAACATACATCCACCTGTCATCATCTGGAGTATATTTTTCTGTAAAAAAAAACCTGCAACATCAGCGATGACAACGCATTACAAATATGCATTCAACTGCAATTTCAAAAACAGTTCCTCCATATTGGAGGCCTCAGCAAAGAAAATTCATTTGTAATCATTAAACAGCCTGGAGGCTTGCCACATACAGCCAAAGCCACTCAGTGCCCCACTCATCAGCTGGAACCCCTGGCTGCTGGGCTTTCTGGGTCTGCTCCAGTAGCCCAGCCAGGGGCCGCCCCAACTGCCCAAGCATTCAGTGAGGCTACCTGGGGACGACGGGATCCGTTCAAATAAAAAATATTTAAAATTATATCCAGAGTTGTGTAGGACTAAGACATTCTGTGAATCCGAGCCAGTAGTGACTCTGGCGCAGTTCGCAATGAATGCATAATAGACTTGACCCTTCGCATTGCAGCATTATGCCAAAAATAGCTCGTTCTGGATACTATTTTTTCCACTTTTTACAGATATCATTCAGATGTCAAAACTTGTTTCCATTTCAACACAAACATTTTATTTTATCGAATAAATGCATGTTTATTGCCTCAACATGTGTAATTTATGAGTTTTGTGCGAAATAATCTTAGAACTACTTTAACGGTGTATGTCAGGGAGCAGAGTGCTATCCCACAAACCTCTCATGTGACCTCCTCATGAATATTCCCAATGGATTAGTTTCATCACGTGATATGAACTGTGCTAGAGACTCTTTCACCAGCAGGCGAAGTCTCTAGTGGACTAGAATAGGACTAAGAGTGAGAAAGCAAGTGCCTGCAGTCATATCATTCTTTCACTGGGATTCTTTCGGTGTTTCACTGTGTTCATCTTCAATGTGTTTCTTCATTATGAACTTTTGATGGAACTTTGCGCCACAAACTGGGCAGGAGAAACTGGCATCTGCATGAACAGACTGCAAATGAGAGTCAAGAGACTCCTTATCACCAAATGCTTCACTACAAATAGAACACAGGAAGTTCTTCGCACCCTTGTGGGCAAGAGCAACATGTACCTTCAGCAGATATTCAAAGCGAAATGTCTTGTCACATTCACTGCAAACAAACTTGCCTGCACCTACATGGACACCTGCTACGTGAATCTTCAGTTGGCTGCTACCAGGGAACTTCTTTCCGCATTCTGGACAACAGAAATCTTTCTCCCCTCTGTGCACGCTGGCAGTATGAACCTTCAGGCATTTTTCTTGTCCAAATTTTTTGCCACACTCACGACACGTGAACTGCCTTAGCGGCTTTAGGTCTTGGTGAACGACCGCAAGGTGATCCTCAAGACGACCCTCTCGAGAAAACTGCTTGCCGCATTCAGAGCAAGCGTACCTCCCAGAGAACTTGTGCCGTGTTGCAAGATGTGTTTTCAGACTGTCTCTGTAGCCAAACTTCTTGCCGCATTCTGGACAGGAGTACATCTTCGTGTTCCCGTGGACTGTCTTGCCATGCTCTCTGAGTCGATTGTCGTTGTCAAACTTCTCACCACATTCACAGCACACACAGGTTCTCCGCACTTTTTGAACAGGCGCAAACCTGGGATTGGAATTAACTATTAGGATTAGATTTGGAGCAAGTGCTGCTTCCTTTGGCAAGATGGTGCAGTTCTTCTTCAAAGAGTCACCTTGACCAGTCGTGCCTGAGCTTGTGGGAGTGGGAACCATTCCTGGTAGTAATCCAAGCGAAACCCGACTGCCAAAGTTTGGGCGACTGCTTCCTGGGACAACATTCATCCCAGGAAAACTGCCTACTCCAGGCGGAGGACCGACAACAACCGGAATGACTTGTTGCCTGCTGGTTGTGTTAGTAGGTGCTGGGAGAATTAAAGGGAAACGGGTAGTCACTCCAGAGATAACATTCCCATGAACGTTCTTCACTGGCACACCTGTTCCTGTCCTCGAGTCTGCTGCAACTCCTCCCATGCCTGGAGGGCCAGCTGACACAGGGCAGGAGGACTGTCCCTGTCTGTCTGATGAGACGCCTGTCTTGTCCCCACTGAATCTAACGCCCAGGCCAATCTCTCTGCTTTCATTCTCACCCTCAGGCTCCACTTTCACTTCAAAGATCACCGTTGGCTCATCTTCACTCTCGTAGGCAGGATCAACTTCAACCCAAAAATCTTCTCCTCTCATCACAACAGAGCCTTCTCCCAGTTCTGTCTTTTCTTGCTTTAGGATTCCAGCACAGACACCATCACTGCTCTCTTTCTGGTTCCCACTGCACCCAGGAGTACACCCAGCCCTGTCTGAGCACCCAAGAGCAGCCTGAGGTGTCTGGTGGTAATCTTCAGCTGGCTCTGTCTTGATGACAGTTCTGTCTGGAGTCTTGTTCTCAGAGCAAGAGGAGGAGAGAGTGTGAGATTGCCCTGCATTTGCTTCCTCTCTCCCTCCCTCCATTTTCAAGGATGGCAATATCCACAGAATGTCTCACAGAAATTTGATTCAAGATCACTAGGTGAAATGGGTGAGCACCTCAGATTCCAAGCTTTGTCTGCCACACATCAAGACAACATTTTGCTGCACAGTTTAATCTTTTTTCTTTGTGTGTGTGCGTGGAAAGTCAATAAGATACACTGTCTCTCCTGTACTCAAATTTCTGTTTCGATGAATGATGGGAGTAAAAGTCTTGCTGAGTCTCTCAAAGCCTTTCAAGCACACAGTTTCTCCCACACTCCAACCCTCGGGACCAGCGCCTG
>JAWQFJ010002446.1:252720-260220 GCA_034096865.1 Theodoxus fluviatilis | reverse complement strand
ATGGGGGGATGGATGGATGAGTGGAAGGGTGGAAGGGTGGAAAGGTGGATGGGTGGATGGTTGGAAGGGTGGATAGATGGCTGGCTAGAAGGGTGGAAGGGTGGATGAGTGGATGGGTGGATGGTTGGAAGGGTGGATAGATGGCTGGCTAGAAGGGTGGAAGGGTGGATGAGTGGATGGGTGGATGGTTGGAAGGGTGGAAGGGTGGATGAGTGGATGGATGGATGAGTGGAAGGGTGGAAAGGTGGATGGGTGGATGAGTGGATGGGGGGATGGGGGGATGGATGGATGAGTGGAAGGGTGGAAGGGTGGAAAGGTGGATGGGTGGATGAGTGGATGAGTGGATAGATGGCTGGCTAGAAGGGTGGAAGGGTGGATGAGTGGATGAGTGGATGGATGGATGAGTGGAAGGGTGGAAAGGTGGATGAGTGGATGGATGGATGAGTGGAAGGGTGGAAGGGTGGATGTGTGGAAGGGTGGATGAGTGGATGGGTGGATGGGTGGATGGTTGGAAGGGTGGATGAGTGGATGAGTGGATGGATGGATGAGTGGAAGGGTGGAAAGGTGGATGAGTGGAAGGGTGCATGGATGAGTGGATAGGTGGATGGGTGGATGTGTGGAAGGGTGGATGAGTGGATGGAGTTTTTCGGCCTAACAGCCTTTGTAGGCTACCAAAGGCCGTTGATCACGAAACATCTTCAGAGTTGGTTGGAATAAGAGCAAACCATGCAAGTCACGATTTGCCGATCCATTCGCCTCCTACGAAACGCGTAAGGAGACGCTATGGGTCTCCTCCCACCCCCAGTCCACAGGGGACTGCCTCCCTGGAGCCAGGTATGAAGCTCATGTTTCAGCAGATACTTCTGCTTTTGCATCGGCACGTCACAGACGTTGAACCAGCGCTAACACAGTCACACAGAGGGGCAGGTGTGTCGTAGCGAAACGTTCACCAAGTTGACTCATTCACGCACAGACAGAATTACACGCATGGACACGTGTGCGTGAATGAGTGAATACCTGGTGAACATCTACGATGCACCTGCCCCTCTGTGTGACCGTGTTAGCGTTGCTTCAACGTCTGCGACGTGCCGAAGCAAAACAAAAGTATTTGCAGAAACTTCCCTTCGACCCCTTCTATCTGGTCTAAATATAGGGATCACCAGTTCCTAGCCGTCCACCCCCCAGTGCTCTCCCCTCTATTGCTCGAGTACATGGTCAGCCCCTCAGCAACTACTCGCTTGTTGAAACCTCGTCTTTCGACAGTTCCTGGCAGCCCACCCCCCAGTGCTCTCCCCTCTTGCACGAGTACATGGTCAGCCCCTCAGCATCTACTCGCTTGTTGAAACCTCGTCTTTTTGCAGTTCCTAGCAGTCCATCCCTTAGTGTTCTCCCCTCTATTGCACTAGTACATGGTCAGCCCCTCAGCATCTACTCGCTTGTTGAAACCTCGTCTTTTGACATGCGGAGACAGGCGAGGCTAATTTGGGATTTGGAGATATGCAAGTCGCAGTTCTGTGGTTCTAGCCCTGGGACATGATAAATCTGGGTTCGTTGAAATGTGATGTTTCATTACTTCCGAAACTGTACCATGCCTGGCAAGAACAAACGTTATCATCACTTGGAGAGTGGTTCCAGTTATCATTCTGTCATCTGGTTGATTGCTCAGTAGAAGATTAGCTTTATCTGATTGATTGCTCAGTAGAAGACTAGCTTTATCTGATTGATTGCTCAGTAGAAGACTAGCTTTATCTGATTGATTGCTCAGTAGAAGACTAGCTTTATCTGATTGATTGCTCAGTAGAAGACTAGCTTTATCTGATTGATTGCTCAGTAGAAGACTAGCTTTATCTGATTGATTGCTCAGTAGAAGATTAGCTTTATCTGATTGATTGCTCAGTAGAAGACTAGCTTTATCTGATTGATTGCTCAGTAGAAGACTAGCTGTATCTGATTGATTGCTCAGTAGAAGACTAGCTTTATCTGATTGATTGCTTAGTAGAAGACTAACTAGCTTTATCTGATTGATTGCTCAGTAGAAGACAAGCTTTATCTGATTGATTGCTCAGTAGAAGACTAGCTTTATCTGATTGATTGCTCAGTAGAAGACTAGCTGTATCTGATTGATTGCTCAGTAGAAGACTAGCTTTATCTGGTTGATTGCTCAGTAGAAGACTAGCTGTATCTGATTGATTGCTCAGTAGAAGACTAGCTTTATCTGGTTGATTGCTCAGTAGAAGACTAGCTTTATCTAGTTGATTGCTCAGTAGAAGACTAGCTTTATCTAGTTGATTGCTCAGTAGAAGATTAGCTGTATCTGATTGATTGCTCAGTAGAAGACTAGCTTTATCTGGTTGATTGCTCAGTAGAAGACTAGCTTTATCTGATTGATTGCTCAATAGAAGACTAGCTTTATCTGATTGATTACTCAGTAGAAGACTAGCTTTATCTGATTGATTGCTCAGTAGAAGACTAGCTTTATCTGGTTGATTGCTCAGTAGAAGACTAGCTTTATCTGATTGATTGCTCAGTAGAAGATTAGCTGTATCTGGTTGATTGCTCAGTAGAAGACTAGCTTTAGCTGATTGATTGCTCAATAGAAGACTAGCTTTATCTGGTTGATTGCTCAGTAGAAGATTAGCTGTATCTGATTGATTGCTCAGTAGAAGACTAGCTTTATCTGGTTGATTGCTCAGTAGAAGACTAGCTTTAGCTGATTGATTGCTCAGTAGAAGACTAGCTTTATCTGATTGATTGCTCAGTAGAAGACTAGCTTTATCTGGTTGATTGCTCAGTAGAAGATTAGCTGTATCTGATTGATTGCTCAGTAGAAGACTAGCTTTATCTGGTTGATTGCTCAGTAGAAGACTAGCTTTATCTGATTGATTGCTCAGTAGAAGACTAGCTTTATCTGATTGATTGCTCAGTAGAAGACTAGCTTTATCTGATTGATTGCTCAGTAGAAGACTAGCTTTATCTGATTGATTGCTCAGTAGAAGATTAGCTGTGTCTGATTGATTGCTCAGTAGAAGACTAGCTGTATCTGATTGATTGCTCAGTAAAAGACTAGCTTTAGCTGATTGATTGCTCAGTAGAAGACTAGCTTTATCTGATTGATTGCTCAGTAGAAGACTAGCTTTATCTGATTGATTGCTCAGTAGAAGACTAGCTTTATCTGATTGATTGCTCAGTAGAAGACTAGCTTTATCTGATTGATTGCTCAGTAGAAGACTAGCTGTATCTGATTGATTGCTCAGTAGAAGACTAGCTTTATCTGATTGATTGCTCAGTAGAAGACTAGCTGTATCTGATTGATTGCTCAGTAGAAGACTAGCTTTATCTGATTGATTGCTCAGTAGAAGACTAGCTGTATCTGATTGATTGCTCAGTAGAAGACTAGCTTTATCTGATTGATTGCTCAGTAGAAGACTAGCTGTATCTGATTGATTGCTCAGTAGAAGACTAGCTTTATCTGATTGATTGCTCAGTAGAAGACTAGCTGTATCTGATTGATTGCTCAGTAGAAGACTAGCTTTATCTGGTTGATTGCTCAGTAGAAGACTAGCTTTATCTGATTGATTGCTCAGTAGAAGACTAGCTTTATCTGATTGATTGCTCAGTAGAAGACTAGCTTTATCTGATTGATTGCTCAGTAGAAGACTAGCTTTATCTGATTGATTGCTCAGTAGAAGACTAGCTTTATCTGATTGATTGCTCAGTAGAAGACTAGCTTTATCTGGTTGATTGCTCAGTAGAAGACTAGCTGTATCTGATTGATTGCTCAGTAGAAGACTAGCTGTATCTGATTGATTGCTCAGTAGAAGATTAGCTGTATCTGATTGATTGCTCAGTAGAAGACTAGCTTTATCTGGTTGATTGCTCAGTAGAAGACTAGCTGTATCTGATTGATTGCTCAGTAGAAGACTAGCTTTATCTGATTGATTGCTCAGTAGAAGACTAGCTTTATCTGATTGATTGCTCAGTAGAAGACTAGCTTTATCTGATTGATTGCTCAGTAGAAGACTAGCTGTATCTGATTGATTGCTCAGTAGAAGACTAGCTTTATCTGATTGATTGCTCAGTAGAAGACTAGCTTTATCTGATTGATTGCTCAGTAGAAGACTAGCTGTATCTGATTGATTGCTCAGTAGAAGACTAGCTTTATCTGATTGATTGCTCAGTAGAAGACTAGCTTTATCTGATTGATTGCTCAGTAGAAGACTAGCTTTATCTGATTGATTGCTCAGTAGAAGACTAGCTTTATCTGGTTGATTGCTCAGTAGAAGACTAGCTGTATCTGGTTGATTGCTCAGTGGAAGACTAGCTTATTCAAAGTCAACGAAAAAATGACACGAGGAGGAATGAATACAATATATGAATTCTTGCTATTTATTTACACACGATTCCCACATTAAAACACTTTCCTTGAGCAGTGAACTGGTGATATAATTACAGGTGTGGTCAGGTTCTTAATTCTGAGGGAATATGCATGAATAAGTTTCGCAAAATAAACAGTAATGGCACAAGTTTTGCTGAAACCTCTAAAGTAAGCTAACAGCATTCAAAATATAAATTTAAAAAATATTTCCTTCGACAGAAAGTCAAGTGGATACTGAGCTGCATAAGTGAAAAGGACGAAATCCAAAAAATTACTGTTTTAATCCTATATTGATCAATCTCTATCTTTGTCAACTAAACCTTTTTTTTCGCTGTTCACACAGCGTCTTATTGCAAGGAATCTAAGAGTTTAGCTGCTTGACCCTCTCAGTTCAGGCCTGTTTTCATTCAGCAACGCTTGCGCCTCCTTCGCCGTAGTAGCAATATTTTCTATCCAATCAAGAGGCAGCTTCGGTCTTGTACTACGTCCTGATTGGTTGGATAAGATTGCTAGTACGTTCTGATTGGTTGGATAAGATTGCTAGTACGTCCTGATTGGTTGGATAAGATTGCTACTACGTTCTGATTGGTTGGATAATATTGCTACTACATCCTGATTGGTAGGATAAGATTGCTACTGCTACCTGATTGGTTGGATAAGATTGCTAGTACGTCCTGATTGGTTGAATAAGATTGCTACTATACGTTCTGATTGGTTGGATAATATTGCTACTACGTCCTGATTGGTAGGATAAGATTGCTACTACGTCCTGATTGGTAGGATAAGATTGCTACTACGTCCTGATTGGTTGAATAAGATTGCTACTATACGTTCTGATTGGTTGGATAATATTGCTACTACGTCCTGATTGGTAGGATAAGATTGCTACTATACGTTCTGATTGGTTGGATAATATTGCTACTACGTCCTGATTGGTAGGATAAGATTGCTACTACGTCCTGATTGGTTGGATAAGATTGCTACTCCGTCCTGATTGGTTGGATAAGATTGCTACTACGTCCTGATTGGTTGGATAAGATTGCTATTAAGGCAAAGTAGGCGTAAACGTTGCTCAATTAAAACAGGCCTTCAGTCCCTAAAGTGTTCTGGCAAAGCCATCCGCCAGAGAACACCCACTTTGTAATCTGCAATGGAACTGGAACTGGCTTTGAAACCTCTACTGGCAATGCGTTCCAGTTGAGGTAGGGGGTCGGGGTGGGAAGGGGGAGATGGGGGGAGATGGGGGGAGATGGGGGGGAGATGGGGGGAGATGGGGGGAGATGGGGGAAGATGGGGGGAGATGGGGGGGAGATGAGATGGGGGGAGATGGGGGGAGATGGGGGGGACGAGGGGAGATGGCGGGTATGGGTAGAGATGGGGGGGGGGGGGGGGAGATGGGGGAGGGGGAGATGGGGGGGGGGGGGAGGGGGAGCTCATGTTTGTAAAAATAGAGACCGTGGCCTGAGCACACCTACTAGAAAACTAAATTGCGTGATCTTCAATGAGATCTCCATACCAAAAAAACTGTTTCCCTTTTACATATTACTCTTCAGCACTCTTTTACTCTTGAACAAATGCATCCTTCTGCTTCTCCTCCTCTCTCTGCTCTGCCGAGGTCTTTTGGTGGAGGATGCCGTACAATCTTTGGGCGGCACCGTGGTCCAGTCCCCAGGAACTGAGCTCTTGGGGGGAAGCCCTGGCAAGAGCTCCAACGGAGGCCGTGCCAGACCACAGTTCGGACATTTCTGCGACAAGGTCAAAACAAAAAAACTTTGATGATGAATGGATGGATGGTTGGATGGAGTTTTACGGCCTATCAGCCGTTGTAGATTAAGTAAGACCATTAGGAACGAAAATCACTAGAACAGTTTCGAGTTGGCGCAAATTAACTTACGATGTCTTTATTTATTTGTCTCCTATAAATCGTGCATGGAAACACGATAGGTCTGTTCTGACCCCCAGCCCACAGAGAGCTGCCTCATTAGAAATGCGTAGGGAGACTCGGTGGTTTAACTTTTACCTCCATTAACCCACAGGGGGAAGATGGGTGGATGGGGTTTTACGGCCTATAAACTTGTTTAGGCTATATAAGGCCATTAAGCACGAAAATCACTAGAATAGTTCCGAGTAAGCGCAAATCAAGTCACAATTAATGTCCCTATTTATTCGCCTCTTACGAATCACGTGGGGAGACGCAGTGGGTCGATTCTGACCCCCAACCCACAGTGGGCTTGCTGATGAAGTGTTACAGGAAAGGTAAATGGTACACCATGGTTAATCCGTTAGGTCAAAAGCATTTGGTCAGCGTACTTTTTCATACCAGGGTCCTACCACCTGGAACGGACTCCCCTTCTCAGTGCGTCATGCAAACACTGCAGCTTCCTTTCGGTCAAATCTGAAAACCCACTTGTTCTCTAAGTCCTATTGAAAATATTTCGTACTTGCTGAATGTTTCAGGCTCATGTTCAGGCTCCTGTTTGTATATAATGCATGTGTGTGTTTCTTCACGTGTAGGATGCATGTTGTATTATAACGTGCGTATGTGCGTTTCATGTCCAGGCTCAAACTGTATGATAATGTGTGCGTGTTTTTGTGTGTGTGTGCGCCTAGAGCTCCACTATGTACTTTTTTGGCTGTGTAGAGGAAGTGCGCCTTATAAATAAACATATTATTATTATTATTATTAATACAGCGACTTGTCACCATAATCTGAGTCTCGAGCCGCCTCACACTTTAACCCCTGATCACCGGGCCGCTTGGTCAAGTCTCGAGCCGCCTCACGCTTTAACCCCTGGTCACCGGGCCGCTTGGTCAAGTCTCGAGCCGCCTCACACTTTAACCCCTGATCACCGGGCCGCTTGGTCAAGTCTCGAGCCGCCTCACACTTTAACCCCTGATCACCGGGCCGCTTGGTCGTCTCGAGCCGCCTCACACTTTAACCCCTGATCACCGGGCCGCTTGGTCAAGTCTCGAGCCGCCTCACACTTTAACCCCTGATCACCGGGCCGCTTGGTCAAGTCTCGAGCCGCCTCACACTTTAACCCCTGATCACCGGGCCGCTTGGTCAAGTCTCGAGCCGCCTCACACTTTAACCCCTGGTCACCGGGCCGCTTGGTCAAGTCTCG
>JAWQFJ010002446.1:235220-247720 GCA_034096865.1 Theodoxus fluviatilis | reverse complement strand
GCAGCAGTAACAGCAGCAGTAGCAGCAGCAGTAACAGCAGCAGCAACAGCAGCTGTAGCAATAGCAGCAACAGCAGCAGTAACAGCAGCAGTAGCAGCAGCAGCAACAGCAGCTGTAGCAATAGCAGCAACAGCAGCAGTAGCAATAGCAGCAACAGCAGCAGTAGCAGCAGCAGTAACAGCAGCAGTAACAGCAGCAGTAGCAATAGCAGCAACAGCAGCAGTAGCAGCAGCAGTAGCAGCAGCAGTAACAGCAGCAGTAGCAATAGCAGCAACAGCAGCAGTAGCAGCAGCAGTAGCAGCAGCAGTAACAGCAGCAGCAACAGCAGCTGTAGCAATAGCAGCAACAGCAGCAGTAGCAATAGCAGTAACAGCAGCAGCAACAGCAGCAGTAGCAATAGCAGCAACAGCAGCAGTAGCAATAGCAGCAACAGCAGCAGTAGCAGCAGCAGTAGCAGCAGCAGTAACAGCAGCAGTAACAGCAGCAGAAGCAATTAGCAGCAACAGCAGTAGCACCGCAAAAAAAATGGGCTGATAGACTCATCTACTTCGGCTACGGCTCATCGCCCTTCCCCCCTCCCTACTGTTCTTGTTGCCCCCAAAATCGCCAAGAGAAGGCCCGTGTGTGGAGTGTATTGGCCCATCTTCCAACAGATTGCGTGCGAGAGAGACAGCCTTTCTCCCAAGTCAACAGTGGCGATATTTCTGTGTTGACACAGGCCATGCAAGAGCATTAGGTATCGGCCACCTTTCCCCCCCGCCCCCCTCCCCCCTTTGATTGCATCTTGCCAGTTTCTGTTCCTGGTCACAGTGGTGGCAAGGGGAGGGAGGGGAGGGGAGGGGGGAGAGACAGACAGACAGACAGACAGACAGACAGACAGACAGACAGACAGACAGACAGACAGACAGACAGACAGACAGACACACACACACACGCGCGCACACACACACACACACACACACACACACACACACACACCACAGAAGCACACGCACGCACACATACATTACACAAACACACACACACACACACAAACACACAAACACACACACACACACACACACAGTGACGAACGGACGGACGGTCTGTCAGATTGACGAATACGCAGACACACAGATTGACACACACACACAGGGATTGCTGAAGACACAGACACACATGCACGTCAACAGACAGCAACACAGAGACAGGGGAGGAGTGGACATTCCTGCACGTTCACACACGGCAGACCACCGCGTTCCCACCACCCACGTACATGGACCAAAATAGGATCGAGCCAGACATAGACACACACAAACACAGAATTCCAGCACGTGTCCACCCACATCCCCCAAAGAAAAAACCCACTGCCCCTCGAAGTCGCCCTGAGTGCTTTGCCTCTTCCAGTTTCTGCCTTGCTGGCGAGGCTCACACTGCAGGGAACAAACGGGAATAAGATGAAGCCGAGACAGTCAAGGGTAGAGCGAGGAGTAAAAAAGGTTGGTTTCCAGTACTAGGATAGGCCAGCAAAGTTCGTCAAAGGCAATCCAACTGAGGCGCGTTTCTCAGGACTAGGATAGGCCAGCAAAGTTCGTCAAAGGCAATCCAACTGAGGCGCGTTTCTCAGGACTAGGATAGGCTAGCAAAGTTCGTCAAAAGCAATCCAACTGAGGCGCGTTTCTCAGGACTAGGATAGGCTTGCAAAGTTCGTCAAAGGCAATCCAACTGAGGCGCATTTCTCAGGACTAGGATAGGCTAGCAAAGTTCGTCAAAGGCAATCCAACTGAGGCTCGTTTCTCAGGACTAGAATAGGCTAGCAAAGTTCGTCAAAGGCAATCCAACTGAGGCGCGTTTCTCAGGACTAGGATAGGCTAGCAAAGTTCGTCAAAGGCAATCCAACTGAGGCGCGTTTCTCAGGACTAGGATAGGCTAGCAAAGTTCGTCAAAGGCAATCCAACTGAGGCGCGTTTCTCAGGACTAGGATACGCTAGCAAAGTTCGTCAAAGGCAATCCAACTGAGGCGCATTTCTCAGAACTAGGATACGCTAGCAAGGAACACAAAAGGCACACATGGTTAACAATCATATCCTATGTGGAGCTGATGCTACTTAAGATTAGGGCTACATCCCAATATTGAGAAGAAAGAAAGAAAGAAAGAAAGAAAGAAAGAAAAAAAGAAAGACAGAAAGAAAGAAAGATATACAGAAAGAAAGAAAGAAGAAAGGAAGAAAGAGAAAGAAAGAAGAAAGAGAAAGAAAGAAAGAAAGAAAGAAAGAAAGAAAGAAATCAAGCAAACTAGTTTAAGCTTGAGCAGCACCAGAAATAACAACAAAAACAGTTGTTACAACGAGAACAATTATGACATCGACGACGATGACGATGACAACGACGATGCTACTGCTGCTGCTGCTACTGCTGCTGACGACGTCGATGACGACGACTACGAGGAGGAGTAAGGAGAAGAAAAAGTAAAAAGGAGGAGAACTAAGGAGGAGGAGAACTAAGGACTAGGAGAACTAAGAAGGAGGAGAACTAATGTAGTTGAGTGCTAAGCTTCCCTACTGGGTTATTTGCTCCCTTTTTGTGTGAACCTGTTGCCTTGTGACATAATATGCGCTCTCTCTCTCTCTCTCTCTCTCTCTCTCTCTCTCTCTCTCTCTCTCTCTCTCTCTCTCTCTCTCTCTATCTATCTATCTCTCTCTCTCTCTCATCCTTTTGCCTTCTTTGTTGTAGGTCTTCCTATCATCCAAAAGTGTATTCTACTCTCCCTCTTCCTATTGCGAGTCGCGCTGTTCTGTAAGCTAAGTGTTCATTGTGTATGAACAGCCACTAACGCCTCCTTTCTGCTTGTCTGGAGGGGTCACTCAGCTGACCTGTACATCACTTGTCAGTTAGAATAGTCACACCTTCCCCCTCTCCTATGTCCTGTGTGTTTGTTGTCCATTTGTCTTGCAGCTAGCTGTCCGTTCCATCACTCGTTAATTCGACCTGGCTTTGACCCGAGACCATTCCCCTCGTATCACTGCTTGTGCTGTAAATCTGAATTGTTACGTTTAAGCGATACACTCGAGTCGTTGCTTCCTCGAAATTAAGATGCCTGATTTCAATGGTGCAATATTTTGTCGTATCAAACGAGGTCACACTTCAAACAAATAATTTCAGTTAAGTATTGAGGAGTATTAAGACCTTTTTGGTCACTAAAAAACACAAACTCAGAGACAGGCTGAGATTGGGACGGACAATCCCCAGTCTGGCCTCTCTGGGGTCTGTGCATCCTTTTGATAAGGGGGGAACAGTCAGCCAGTCTAGGGAGATGAATGTTACCAGAGTCTGAGAGAGAGACGAATGTTACCCATTCTAAGAAACCACTGTCACCAAAGTCTTGGGTAGGTCCAGGCCACTACCATCCGGCCTTAGACCAGCCAGCAGCTCCTGAAACAATCAGTAAATAAAGTTGTGGAAAGCAGCTATGACTTGTCTCATACCTACGCCCTTCTACCATCAAGCCTCGAGCCCTCCACAGCTCGAACCTTACCACCGGCTCTTCTACATTTTCATACTATGAAGGAGGAGAAATAAGGAGGAGGCGAACGAGGAGGAGGAGGAGGAGGAGGAGGAGGAGGAGGAGGAGGAGGAGGAGGAGGAGGAGGAGGAGGAGGAGGAGGAGGAGGAGGAGGAGGAGGAGGAGGAGGAGGAGCAAAAGAAGACTGCACAGCCTTGGGTAATTCCAGAATGGCAAGGAGCAAACTTGTCAAATTTTGTAATTTTTTTATTGCGTTCTTCCTAGGTAGTCTAAGACTCAATTTGCCGCTGTCGGAATGGATTACAGAGCGACCTGTGTAATTTTTGGAGCGGGAACGAAGGTGTTGGCTGGTGATTGCCTCACTTGTCAGACAGACAACGGCGATGGTGCGCCAAGGCCAAAAGTTAACATTACTTATCATTAAATAATTCCATTTGCTTTCATCGCTGCCAAACATCAACGTTAAGTAAACTGCTCACTCCGTATTGAGTGACTTGAAGTTTCCGTCGGGAAGAATGTCTTAAAATGTCCTGTGATTAGTTTCGGCCTCGAAATGTCCAAAGTCCGATTTAAGTTCAGCATGTAGCCAATAGACAAATCTCTCTACATCTGAAGATAACTGCATTTTTGCTGGCCTCAAGCAAAGTTTGCCAGAGGATGAGAATTTTGAGAAATTGAATATCTGCTGCCTGATCTTTTGCTGACGTCACAGAGAGCCAGCGCATGCCTGTTGACGTAAGAACCGCTCTTGTGACGTCAGCAGCGCCTCAAGTCTCCACGCAAACCTGATGAACGTCGTCTGACAGAATCGCTTGGATTTGAAAATTGCGATTCAGAAAGAGAGAGAGAGAGAGAGAGAGAGAGAGAGAGAGAGAGAGAGAGAGAGAGAGAGAGAGAGAGAGAGAACGAAGGAACGGTTTATTGGGTAGGCCTCCGGCCTTTTCCAAAGCAAAGCAAGCAATACACATTACACATATGGGTATACAGCAAGTGAAACATCTGTGCCGGCATCGTATCAAAAACGCATGACTACCTATTCATCCAAATAGAAAGCGTTACATTTTGAAGAATTCACAGCCAACTCTCTTCTATTGAAGGCTGTGTACAAATAAACACTTTTTGCTCTAGTTATACTGTCGTTTTCATTGCTTTAAAGAGTTCTCATTGGATTTTTAATAGGTGGTACAAGATGTAACAACAGGGACCGTTCCCTCAGGTTCTGCAGAGCAGGGCATCCCAACATGAAATTAAATTCATCCTCCTCTTTTTCTCTACTTAATGGACACAACAAGTCATATGATTGCTTCATATATCTGCGTCTATGGATGTACAATTCGGTGATGCCCGTTCTAAAGCGGACGAAAACATATCTGAAAACATTTTTATCGATACAACTAAGGTACTTTTTAACTACACATTGATTTTGTATATCTTTGTAGAAAATATGTCTGTTACTTCTGTTCAGGTTTTCGATCCATTGGATACGGATAAGATCTACAAGTCTATCTCGAAGGCACTTAATGAAGACACGATCATTTGCAGTGGACTGGTCCATCCAAACTCTTTCAAAATCAAACTTGACCAACAAATCATTTACCATCATAGCCCATGAGACACAATTATGAGGAAGACTACACATCATACGATAAACTCTTTAAAGTAGTCTGCCATTGTCCATCTTCAGAATCTTCAGACAGTACTTTATACTACTTGAGAGAGAGAGAGAGAGAGAGAGCGAGAGACGAGAGAGAGAGAGAGAGAGAGAGAGAGAGACAGAGAGAGACAGACAGAGACAGAGACAGAGATACAGAGACAGAGAGACAGACAGACAGAGACAGACACAGAGAGAGAGAGAGGGAGAGACAGAGACTGGCAGGCAGGCAGGCAGACACACACACGTACGCACACACGCACACACACACACACACACACACACAAACAAACGCACGCACGCACGCACACACTCACACACACACACACACACACACACACACACAGACACCACAACACACACACAAGAAGGCGCGTGCACGAGCGCACACACACACACTCATACACACACTCACACACACACTCTCTCTCACACACTCACACACACACACACACACACACACACACACACACACACACACACACACACACACACGCACGCACACACACACACACACACACACACACACTCACACACACACACACTCACACACACACACACACACACACACACACACAGTGCGTCACATGCTAACTGTGTATGTTATGGGCAAGTGGATTCTTTTTTCGCCCGATGTATGCTTCGTTTTTAACATGTATTTGACACTCTTTTTTTCGCTCCCTTATTCACTCGTATATGTTTTCCCTCTTTAATAAGGTTTTCGCACTTTGATACTGAGTCGAACACGAATCACGTTACTGCAGAAATGGCACTCTCGCGGAAGTGGAAAGGCCATCTCTACGCAACATTGAGTCTTCACACCTCTTGAGAAGCTGAGATCATCTATCATCCGCTCCCTCCAGGGCCGGACCCAGGGGGGGGGTTCCAGGGGTTCCAGAACCCCCCCCCCCCCCCCCCCCCCCCCTAGAAAAAGCATGTACCTTGGTTTGAGTTTTTTTTAAAAATATTTTTTGTGTGTGTGTGTCTCCAAAAACAATGCTGCTCTTACCCCTCAAAACAAGGCCCAGAATGCACCAGATTGCACAGATTTTAACCGTTTTTCAATAAATTTCCGGGGGGGGGGGGGGGGGCATGCCCCCGGACCCCCCTAGTTTGCGCGCCTGCTTCGCAGGTGCGCGCTCGTGGCTTCGCCACTTCGCTGATTTGTCCCCACCACCCACCCCCCAACCAAAAAGGAACCCCCACCCCCACAACTCATTTGGTCCGGCCCTGCCCTCTGATCTGTTTCCAGAACCTTCCTCTCTTTCTTTTTTTTCAAGGCGTTGATATGAAGTCTTGCTGAAATCGCAACAGGTAGTCAGTGACTCACTCCAACCGAGACACAACCCAGCGTTTGCTCACCCTTGCCAGGGAAAATCGGTTATCTTTGCAGATGCACGTGGAGACGGGGGTTGGGGTGCGTGGGGTGGGGTGGGGGTAGGGAGGGAGGGAGGGAGAGAAAGAGAGAGAGAGAGAACGAACGAACGAACAAGTTTATAGATGAGGCCACCGGCCCTTTTCAAGTGTTACAGAAATTGACGTTTTGACTAAACATGCAGGGACAAATGTACATAGATATAGCCAAACACTAGTCAAGATAAAATGTGTCGTGCTCCGTAGACTCCAGAGCTTCCTGTCTGCGCCTGAAGGCTCTGTATAGATATGTACTTATCGCTCTTATGATGTACATTTGGATAGATGCCAACAAATATTTCACCGGATTTTGACAATTTAGGTCTAGATATGGAAATATATAGCGTTCTCTTAAATCATACAATGTGAGTCAACAGAGAAGGAAATGCTCCTCCGTCTCATACTTTTCTCTGCATAGAGGACATACTTGTTCTACCTCTTCTGTCATATATCTTAGCTAATGGATGTACAATTCAGTGATGCCTGTAACGTCCAAAAGTATGAACCGTCCAAAAGTATGAACCGGAAATCGTCGCAGAGTTATCTGCCCGGCTCTCTCTTTATGCGATTTACCGCTCCTGCACCTGTTCTTCGCATGGAATATATCCCGACAAACGACGCATTAGTTGCTTTACGAGTTTTTGTGTTTTTGGTGCATTTGTGTCGTTTAACACATAATGGATATGGGAGTCACCTCCCTGTAGTCTATTTGTAGTCTGGTTTTATAAAACGCGACCGTTGACTGACTTGGCACGCCCGGGGAATTATGCTAAGATCCGGCCGCGTAAATATATCTGCGTTTTGTGACAAACGTCTTGCTCGGCGGTACTGTACTCCATGCACCTTAACGGTGCGCGTGATTCGGGTGTAATCTTAAGCTAAACGACGTTCCGAATGTTTCCGACTTCGACCATTTCAGCAGCGCCAATAAACGTCGTTTAGCTTAAGATTACACCCGAATCACGCGCACCGTTAAGGTGCATGGAGTACAGTACCGCCGAGCAAGACGTTTGTCACAAAACGCAGATATATTTACGCGGCCGGATCTTAGCATAACTCCCCGGGTGTGCCAAGTCAGTCAGGCGGAGTGGCGGGTGCCGTCTCTTTTTAGAGTCGAATTATTAAGAGTACCGGGCAGATAACTCTGCAACGATTTCCGGTTCATACTTTTGGACGGTTCATACTTTTGAACGTTACAATGCCCATGCGAAAACGTACGTAAATATATCTGAACACTCTTTGTCTATGTCGTAGAGATATTGTTCAAACATACACGAGTCTTTAAATTGTCTGTAGAAAGAGTATCTCTGGCTACTAAGGACTCTTTCTTTCCAGAGTTCGAAAAACCTGCTCGTCAGCCTGTCTCTCAGATTTCTCAACTATGCAGTCTCATCATTAACTCTTTGTTCTATCCATACATTTTCAAGGTCGCAGTCTCTCAAGTGTTTTTCACCTTGGATGTCCAGAGTCTACAGTTTTCAGACGTATGTAACATAATTCTGTATACCCTCTTCGAGAGTCTGCTTTCATCCATTTTCAGAACTTTTAACCAGTACTTGATACTTCTAATCTGAGCATTCACATAGAGGGGGAACAGTCAGTCCCGTGTCTCCATAAACCATGTCATTTGAGGTGCCGGATGACACATTCAAGAAACTCTTGAGAGCACGCAGATATACACCCTCTACAGTTTGGCAGTCGTCCATTCCCCACACCTCAGATCCATATAAAATATTGTTTGGATATGTGCATCAAAAAGTTTAAAGAACACACTGGGCGTTACATGGGATACCTTTCTCAGTGATTTGATCAACAGCATGAGGGCTGCTTTCGCTCTGCATGCTATGTCAGTCTGGGTTACATTTGAGCACAATTTTGCAGATAGGACATTACCCAGAGAGAGAGAGAGAGAGAGAGAGAGAGAGAGAGAGAGAGAGAGAAAGAGACAGACAGACAGACAGACAGACAGACAGACAGTCAGACAGACAGACAGACAGATACACAGACAGACACACAGACAGACAGACAGAGAGACAGACAGACAGACAGAGACAGACAGACAGACAGACAGACAGACAGACAGACAGACAGACAGACAGACAGACAGACAGACAGACAGACAGACAGACAAAGAAGAGAGAGAGAGAGAGACAGAGTGAGAGAGAGAGAGAGAGAGAGAGAGAGAACTCGAACTCGAACTCGAACTCCAAATATTTTATTGTTAGGCCACCAGCCCGTACAACAATGATTATTTGTTTCATGACTCATTTGAATTAGAAATATTATCTTTTTCTCTCTTTTTGAAAGCAAAATACAAATATTCTGCTAAGTTTCTAATCACAGCTTCATCCTGCGACGATAAAATACCCACCAGGTAATTGGTATCATTGTTGTGTCTAGAACTTATGTAGCTATTTCTCAGATCTGCAAAATGAGGACATTTGAACAAAAACTGTATCTCATTTTCCGTCTCTTGATGACATGATGGACAAATAGCAGGACTGTCAGTACAGTAACATAACCTATGGCACAATAAGTCACTTATTCCTAATCTAAAACGAGTGGTCATCTCTCTAAAAACCTTTTTACCTACACTGCATAAAAATCTTTCCAACTCTCTCGATTTCTTAAATAGGCGATACACACAAAACCGATCACTATCCACCAGTTTTTTTCTCTCCAGACCTCATTAAATTTGTCAATCAATCTATTCCTCAGTGTCTTGACGAAACTTTGTTCTTCTGAGACATGTTGTTTAGTCCATTGTTCTTCAAAGCCATATTCAATTAAAAGACGTCTTACTTTTGTTGCCCAGTTATTGCTATGAACTTGTTTAACCATCATGTTGTATGCTAATTTGGGTAATCTGGAGTCTTCCATTTTCAACAGTTTCAGCCAATATTTCACTGATCTCAATTTCGCATTGATATGCAGTGGATGCCTTCCAGTCTCCCCATATACCATGGTATTTGGTGTCTTGATACTCACATTTTTAAGAATATTTTCAAGGCATACATATGTACATTTTCAATCACTTCAAAGTCTCCTAGACCCCATATCTCAGACGAGTATAACAGAATCGGTTGTATCTGTGTATCAAACTGTTATGGTTCAGACTTTATTCCATTTTCTATATTGTTTGAAACGTTTGCCATGTCGATGTTTTGGCGGGAACAAGCTGAGCTTTGCACTCTGAGACCGGTTTGGACCGGCTGTTTCCAAAATTATCGTGATGCAACAATGATTTGATTGGTTAAAGATAGTGGCGCATGAGCTATGTGTAAGTTTTCAGTCGAAAAACGCCGGGAAAAACCTAATCAGTTGACTCTGAGAATGTCGTCATGAGCAGACATATTTCGAGCAGCTCCGTGTTGAGGTGGAACACGTTAAAGAAATTCTTCAAGTCCTCCCTCGACCATCTGAAAGGTTGTATTAAGAAGAACAGGGTCCTCTACGAATGAAGGTCCAGCTTTGACAGATTATGACGTTGAGTTTTGTGGCATGGAGAAGTTTCGTCATTTGGTTCTGAGCGCTCGCTGAAGTGTTCAAACCTGTGTCAATACGGGTACATATGTGTGTGGGTGAACCGCCACAGGTGTCTATGACCTTTCTATCCTCTCCTTTCCTGGTGTAGCCTTGAGAGAGAGAGAGAGAGAGTGTACTTGTGAATGCCCATTTCTGAGTGGACATCGTTTTTGGGCAGAAGTTTTCGTCTGTGGAAAATTCGAGAATCGTAGTCATCCATCAGTGTGAACTTGTGAGTAATCGGGGGTCAACTTTAGTTTCGGGTCAGTGAAATTAATCCTCTAATTTTCAGTCAGAGAGTAGACTGATTGAATTGATTAGTATTTTCATTCGTATTGCTTTGAATTTGATTTTATTCATGATTAAGTTTGATTAAAGAAAATTCTTAATGAACATTGTGTCACGTCATGCGAGCGTGAGAAGAGAGTGAGTGAATTTAATTATCTCCCCTTCACTAGCGATACCCCTAGACGCGAAAGCAGAAAGAATTAGAGAATTGTGTGTGTGAGTGTGGAGGGAGGTGATACAAACATCTTAAAGAAAACATGAGGGGACAAAAAGTCCAATTTGCGTATAAAACGAAGAATTTGCATCACCCCTGCCTTGCCTCTGCCCGCCAGATTTCTTAAAGCAGTATTTGAACACAGTTTTGTGGAAAACATCGTGCCCAAGTAGGTATATTCATTTGTTATCTCGAGACGTTCTATTCCCAGTGACCATTTTTCGTGTCTTGCAACATGCCCTCCCAATAGGAAAATAACAACTTTTGTTTTGACAGAATTTACAACTAATCCAAGCTCATCTGCTTTATCTATGAGGACAGATATTTGATTCAGTAAGCCAACAACCGAGCCTGCTATCAATGTTACGGGAAATGTTTCGGGAAAAGAAACAAGACTATCGGTGTAGTGTGGCTCAGAAACTTAATAACAGCCTTGCGTGACTCAAGACTCTTTTTTTTAATGTGTGAGGAGTAGCAAGCGAAGGTTAGTGGAAAATGACATTTCAAAAGATGAATGGTTTACTTATTTTAAGGGTGTATACCAGAACGATACAGGTAAAGCTGTTTCTGAGTATACAGGGGAACCACTAATGGTGGGGGAATAGATTCAGAATTAAATGTTCCTATACAAGAAAGTGAAATTTTGTGTGCAATAAAACGGATCGGGGGGTGGGGGTGGGGGTGTGGGGGGAGGGGGCAGACGAAATTACAGGGGAGATAATTAAACATTCAGGACAATATGTCATACCGTTTCTGTGTAGGCTGCTGAATTGCACGTTTTGTGGGAGGCATTACCCAAAAGCTGGTCTAAAGCCTTCCTTATACCAATACACAAAAAGGAGCGATTGGAAACCCTGAAAACTACCGAGGGATATCACTTCTTAGTGTTTTCAGCAAACTGTTTTCTAGTATACTGAGCCAACGACTACAGCTATGGGGGGAGGTGAACGAATTGATTGCAGAGGAACAAGCCGGCTTTCGCCGTGGTTATTCTACCGTTGATAATATCTTTACTTTGCATTCTGCGGTAGAAAGGTACCTACATAGAAAGAAAAAACTGTATGTAGCTTTTGTTGATTTTAAGCGTGCTTTTGACAGTGTAAATAGAAATGTAGAGAGAGAGAGAGAGAGAGAGAGAGAGAGAGAGACAGAGAGACAGAGAGACAGAGAGACAGAGAGACAGAGAGAGACAGAGAGAGACAGAGAGAGAGAGAGAGAGAGAGACAGACAGACAGAGAGAGAGAGAGAGACAGACAGACAGACAGACAGACAGACAGACAGACAGACAGACAGACAGACAGACAGACAGACAGACAGACAGACAGACAGACAGACAGACAGACAGACAGACAGACAGACAGATAGAGACAGAGACAGAATTTTCCGCGCGTGAGTTGCGTGCAGTATGGGTTCAAGCTGTTTCCGTACAAATCACAGGCCGGATCTCCAACGTGCTGAGTCGTCAGATTTTTATTCACACTGGCGTCAGGACGAAAAATCAATGCAACGCTCCTTCTAAACTCCACTTTTAGGTCTGATAATCAGTGATGACTAATATTCGGCACGCAGAGGAGCCGCCAATCACGTAAGGATTATTTCTAACTTTAGATGTTTTGAAACAATCTCTTAGCGGGAAAAAATGGAACACCTGAACAACAAATAACATCTTGGTTCCTCTTTCCATTGCAACAAAGACTATATATATACAAAGACAGATCATAACGAGCTTTCGCTATATAAAGTTACAAGACGCTGCACCAAGCGGCAGGGCACATGGGTGAATCAAGGGAAGTAATCACACCGCTTAGCGACAAGACGGCGAAGAAAGCTGCCTGCTGATTGGAGGATTCTATTCAGGGAACCAATCAGAGGACTGCTTTCGTGTAGATATGGCGGATATGTCTACT
>JAWQFJ010002446.1:212720-230220 GCA_034096865.1 Theodoxus fluviatilis | reverse complement strand
GGCCTTTAGTAGCCTTTTCAGGCTGGTAGGCTGTTAAGCCCCTTTCATTCGTTCATTCATTCGTTCAATTCATTCAATCATTCATTCATTCATTCATTCATTCATTCATTTTTTCATTGTCTCATCGGCTTCGACATCCTCGTCTTCTCTCGCTGCCCTCATCCTCGTCGTCATCGTCTCCCTCCTGCTGTTGTTGCTGCCACGGCTCCCACTGCCACTGCTGCTCTTGCTGCCACTGCTGCTGTTGCTCCCACTGCCACTGCTGCTGTTGCTGCCACGGCTCCCACTGCCACTGCTGCTGTTGCTGCCACTGCTCCCACTGCCACTGCTCCCACTGCCACTGCTGCTGTTGCTGCCACTGCTCCCACTGCCACTGCTGCTGTTGCTGCCACTGCTCCCACTGCCACTGCTGCTGTTGCTGCCACTGCTGCCACTGCCACTGCTGCTCTTGCTGCCACTGCCACTGCTGCTGTTGCTCCCACTGCCACTGCTGCTGTTGCTGCCACGGCTCCCACTGCCACTGCTGCTGTTGCTGCCACTGCTGCCACTGCCACTGCTGCTCTTGCTGCCACTGCCACTGCTGCTGTTGCTCCCACTGCCACTGCTGCTGTTGCTGCCACTGCTCCCACTGCCACTGCTGCTGCAGAAATTTATTTTCCCGCTGATGCTGCCACTTCCACTAGCCACAAAATCGACTACCGCCACCACTTCCACCTGTACTACCATCACATTCCAGCTGCTTCAGCTCCACTTGCTGCTGCTGCTGCTGCTTCTCGTCTTGCAAATGCTACTGCTCCTCCTGTTTCTGCTACTCCTGCTCCCTTCCTTCTGCTCCTTCTCCTGTTCTGTCCATACTGATACTACAGCGAAAGCCTCTGTCAATACAGCCACAACTTGCACTGCTGTTTGTTCCGCTGAAGCTGTGAAGGTACCTGGCAGAGGGCATTCTGAACACAGAGATTATACTATATTCACTAGTCTCAGCCACGCTGAATGGGCAGAGGGATGCAAATAATACATGCGTCAGGAGGCAGAGGAATGGAATATTTTGGGGGCCATTTTTCGTGAATTTTATATTCGACCCTTCACACACACTTGAGCACAAAACAATCTTGATTTATTCTATTACTGTACATTTGATGACAGGAGTACTTCCTCCGCATCAGCCCGTACGAACCCCTGTGCTTTGTTGCAAATTGATGAGAACTAACGCCATTCACGTTCGAATCCAGTCACAAGACACGAGAAGTTATTCCCCTTGATTGCGAACGTCTGATCTTATGTTAGCCTGGCTCGTATGTGTATTACACACGACAAAATTTGTGCTAACAATCTTTCGACTTATACAGGGAAAGAAAACGAAAAGATCATCATTGTTCACTCCGTAAATGAGCTACTGCTATGTATTTTACATGAACATGTATTGACAAAATTCGCTATTTCGTTATTGTTGACTGATTTACTTAAACCAAAGATCGTGCAAATGGTATATACTATACACGATCTTTGGTTAAACTGTAACGGCTAAAATATTGTAGTCTGAACGTCCCTTTCTTGAAGTTAAAGGAAACATAGCATTTTTCATGTCTAGATCTACATACTAAGCAAAAAAATTTCGATCTGAAAACAGAATGTAACTACAAGTTGACCTGGAGAAAACTCATTATTTGTCCAAGAAGGCGTAAACGAATTTAATCGAATGATTGGCGAGTCAGTGAGGCGGTTGATAGAAGCAATTACTGACATACGGAGGGTCGTTCGTAATCAGCGGAACTCAGACACCTGCAAAATTCATCGTCCAATGATGAGGTTTCTCAGAAAAGTTTTTCCACATGACATTCACTTTAGTCTTTTTTTGGCAAATGGCCAAGTTAATCTACCACAAAGCTTCACGACTTCTTCGGAATGTATGACTGCAGACGCTGTCTGTGAGGCACATTCTGGTGGAGTGCCCCGCTATAGGCCTAAATGTAGTGTCGCAAGAGAGAGATTTTTAATGTCAAAGTCGCTGTGTGATACTTTCAAACATCCTCCGTCTGTAATAAGATTTAAAAAGTTCATAAGTCTTTATGCTAAAATTTGAAGTATATTTTAGTAGTTTTTTATATTCAGTTTCTGCATCTACGTTGTTGCATGAGCGTTTGTAACTGGAATTTGTGTAACCCTTTTGAAGGAATTGTTATCACCATCTGTTGGCCTTACATAGCCTCCTCAGGCTGATGGGCCGTTAAGTCTCATTCATTCATTCATTCATTCATTCATTCATTCATTCATTCATTCATTCATTCATTCATTCATTCATTCATTCATTCATTCATTCATTCGTTTGGAATGAAGACCCACTATTGATTTAAGGTTTCCACTTGGTAGAGTGTTGCTGATCTATACATGACAGAAAATATAGTTGGGAAATGTCACCTCTCTTTTCTGAAGTAGCAACTGATCGCTCTGGTCTTCAATGCGTCGACAAAACACTCAACACGAGGTAAGCTGCTGCATGGGTTGTACGAGTAGTCGAGCAGTCATGTTGTCTTAATCAGCGGAATTCAATGCGTCGATCACTGGGTGTACTAACGTTGTGGCCTTATATTGCCTACAAGGAACAAAGGCCCTTAAACTCCATCCATCCACCCACCCATCCATCCATGCATCGAGCAGTCATGTTGTTCTAGTCAGCGGAATCCAATGCGTCGAGCAGTCATTCATGATCAATCATCTGAAACATCTATCAATAGTTTACGGACAGGCTATACTATTTACTCATAGCGTGGTGGGTATATGTGTCCGCTCTCGACTGACAGTTAATTTATTCGCCAAAAGTATCAACCCATTCAAGCCTCTTTGACTCTTCAATCGACCATGATCACCAATAGGCGACAACTCCATTTAGGTAAAGATCAGCCGACTGACCCTTGGTACCAACGCAGCTTCAGAAATGCGACCACATTGCCTGTGTACATCGGCTCTAAAGGGTAACGGTAATGGTGTGGTTTCATAAAGCGACGTATCCTCCACGTCAGTGTCTCTAACCGCATTACCCTCTATCGGCACTTCAAATGTCCAGCTCCTGCCACACTTCCTTAGCTGCGTCCGCTGCCGCTTGGGCTGCCACCAGGTTGAGCTCTGACGCTCTGGCCCTCGTGGCCGCCACGTCCGCCTGCTCCTTCAGCTTCTCCAGCTGTCCAACTCGCTTGGCCTTGGACAGCAGCGACAGACCGTTGAAGCGCCGCTCCTGATCCTCCAGGTTTCTCAAAGTCCCCTCCGCCGCCACTTGCTTGGCCTTTGCCTCGCTCTCAGCGCGTTGCACCGTCGCCTCGGCCTTCTGCAAGGCCTCCGCGGCTCCTGGGTGTTTGGCAATGTCCGTTTGTGGTTTCCTTTCCACAGAGTCCCATGGCAGTGACTGGAGGATTGCGGAGAAAGCAGTCTTTGACGGGTCCTCGACGTGGGCATGATGATTGAGATGCGTGGTGGGGCGATTGTTTCTGACGTCACTTCCGGTAGGGATGGTGACGCTGACGTCACTGGCGTTGGTGGCTTTGGAGGCCTTGAGTTCCTCCATCCTGGCCACCCAGTTCCTGGTCTCATGTCCGGCCATCTTCATCGCCTCCTTTACCGCCGTCTTGCTGTGGTGGGACTTCACCTGTAAGAGCAGGAGATAAGCGTGGAGACTCGGTTGAATGGATACTGAAGATTCTATTTCGATGTTAAAGTATGACGACTAGAATGAGTGAGAGCAAACGATTCTCCCCCCTAGTTCTTATGTTTTAAAAAACCCTCTCAAATGTCCAGTATGTTTGTGCATATTTCATGAATGGTAAGTATCTCACTTCGCAGGATCGTTACGTCTGTAACAGTTATGGTCCCGAAGCTTCATGCGACGCAGTGCATGGGTAAAAATAAAGATATTTCTTATAAAATCGTCTTACACCATTCATAAACGAGCGCCCGAACTTTTAACTCTGGTCATTCCAACGACTCCGAAGTTCAATTTAACAAGTTTTCACCTCAGCTCCCATAAGTGCCTTGTTTTACCCCACAGTGGGGAGATGCATTACGAGTTAATAAGTGCCTTACTCAAAGATGCAATTCTAGAATCTATTGTGCTCCGAACACCTACCCCTCTGGCGGCGAGCACCCGCCCCCACGACCTCCTGAGGACCCACACTGCCTCACCTGATGAAGGGACGGCAGCACGGGGTGGTTCATGACCTTCCTGGCAAGCTGCAGGGCAAACTGAGCTTCTTTGGCCGCCAGGCGTGCTCGACGCTCCGCCTGTCCCGCTCTGTATCTGGCGTGGTCCGCATTCTCCCAGGCCTTGGCCGTCCTCTCCTTTGCCGCCTGCTCCTTCAGTCGTCTGGCATCCTGCAGCAGCATGTCCGCCACATGTTGCTCCTCCACCGCCTGCTCCTCCGCCTGCAGCGCCGCGACCTTCAGGATCTCCTCCTTGCTGAGTGACGAGTTGGAGAGGTTGGCCTGGTATAGAATCCTTGGTCGTATGTCTGGCGTCTCCGCCAAGTTCTGTGCGGTCCTGGCCAGGTGCTTCGTCATCACGAAGGCTTTCTTGGCTTCCCGAGCCCTCTCCTTGGCCAACTGCAGACTCTTGTTGGCCACGGCTGCCTCTGCAAGGACTTCCTTGGAGGATCTGGATCCCAGCTGGTCCTCCACCAAGTGGACTCTCCTCTCGGCCACCTTGGCCTTCATAGCCTCCGTGTGGGCTTCCTCTGCGGCTTTTCCCAGCATTTCCGGAGCTTTCTGCGCTCTGAGGTCCTGACGCATCGCTCTGGATAGTCTTCTAGAGATAATCATCTCCAGTTGAGAAATTTTCCTCATGAGCGCAACCATATGTGTCGATAAGTGTGCCTTGGTCGTCGCCAGACTGGCGATGTGGTCGTTGGATCCAGAGGACTTGTCATTCGCTGCTGAATCGGCAGCCTTTGCCTCATCGACGTCTAGCTGAGCCTCCTTTTTCTGCAGATCAAACTCCAAGGCTGCTCCGTCGGCCCGTTGTTGCACGAACTGGGCTTGCTTCGCCAGCAGCTCGTAGAGCCGCACGGCGGTGCTTCCCTCTGCGAACAGGCCGGCGATGAACTCGGCAAGATCTGCGCGCTGTCGAGAAGAGTTCGCCTTCTTGAGAGCGTCCTCCACTGCTAGGTCAAGCAGTCTGGCCCGCTCTGCCACTTCCTTGGTTCGACTGTTATTCTCTTTACTGTTGCTCGCGCTCTCCTTGGACAGGATTTTGTCCAGCTTTGCCGAAACGGCGTTGGCCTGCGCCTGTTTCTTCCTGGCCACAACCTGCGCCAGCAACGCTTGTTTCTCTGCGTGCTGTTTCAAGCTCTCAGCAATGGCAGCCTCTTTGCTGCTCTTCCCTCGCTGCACGGCTCTTTTCTCTAGAACCTCCCCGATTTCCTTCCAGATCTTTACTTCCTCAGATGCCAGCTCCACGCTGACACCCGCGAGGAGAGATCGAGCTAGGGCAATGGAAGTCCTGTTGGCGTCTCGATCGGCCTCAGCCCGTCTTCTGGCGCCGTCTTCGCCTTTCGCACTCTGGTTCTCCATCGTGACCAGATCAGAAACCTCTGTAGCGTACGATCGCGCCGCGTCTGTGACCTTGGTGGCAAGGACGGCGGCCTTCACCGTCGTCAGTATTGCCTCCCGAGTCTTCTCGATGAGTTCTTCGATGGAGAGGTAGCCCTCCCCGTGCACTAGAATCCCCAGGATTTTGCCAAGAGAGACTCTTAGCGCAGCCTCCTCTCTCTGTTTCTCGCACAACGCCTCCATTAGTTTGGACATGTGGGCTCGTCGTAAATTAACAGGTGACTTTCTCGCTGTCGCTTGCTTGACCATGGCGCGCTTGATTTCAGAAGCAGTGACAGCTCTCTCCTCCATCAGCTTCGCCACGTCTTTGAACAGCTGCACGAACGTTCTGTTTGACAGTGCTCTTATTCTGTTTGCATCGTCTTCATCTCTTCGTGTAACCTTGTGTCCTTTACCGGTAGAGAACGTAGATCGTCTCGCTCTGAGGGGAAATGTTTTCGCAAAGCTTCCTAATCTGGGTTTTGACCGAAATGTTCTGCCGAAATTGTCCAGAGATCGTTTTGACCTGCGGAGACTTCCCTCAGCCATTTCTTCTGTTTCATTCAGCCCAGACTTAAAAACAGGTTTATTGTCTCGTGCGTCTTTCCATTTCGTCAGGTTTTGATTTTTCATTTCAAACCAAGTGTCATATCTGTGCACCAACGGATCTGTTTGTTCCAATACCTCCATGTCTCTCGTTGTACGCCAACCCTTCACTGAATCCCGTGCAAACAGGGACTGAAATGATGTTTTCAAAGATGACAGTGATGAATTAAGCGTACTTCCAATATGCCGTTTCGTCACATAGCGCTTGGATCTGTGCATACGGTGTTTGCCATGGAAGGTGTCCAAGATGGCTTGTAGCGCTGCGGCTCGTTCCACGGCTTCATCTCTTCCAATGACGTGGTTCATGAAGTCCCTCCTCCTGTGGTCTGCCTTTACCACGTGCTTTGCAGAAGTGGATGCTTTGTCCTCCAGTGCAGCTCCCCTCGCCATGTCTCTCTCCTCTTTTGTCTCCACGTAGGACAGAAGTGATTTGTCTTTCTCCACTATGGCTTGCTGTACCGCCTGATCGTAGAGGTGCTTCAGCCATTTAGGCGTTGATATGATGCGAGAGCCGAAACGATTTTTCCGTTGTGGAGACGATTTGTGTCCCAACACTTTTCGACGTCGGCCTGTGGTCTGGACACCCTGGTCAGGAGCGAATTTTGCCATGGGCAGTCCGAGAAAGTACGAGGACACGGAACCCCTGGGTGATCCACTACTGATGGCGCTGACGGAAACTACTCCTGGCCGTTGGGCTTTTTCTGCCTCTGTCTTTTCTTTTCTGTTGTCCTCTCTTGTACCAGGAGGAGCTCTAGTTGTCACTTCTATGCCAACCATCGGGCTCTTTGATTTGTTTGCTTTTCCAACAACGTTACGACTCCATTCGGCCTTTTCTGTTCGGTGATGATGCCGATTCATTGCCTTCTTTGGGAAATGAAGACTTTGATCTGTCTTCCCGTCAGGGTTGAACGGTTTATCTTTGATAGTCTGTTGCAAGGCTGACTTCAATGTGATTTCTGACATACTGTCTTCGGTACCATTTTCTTTGGGTTCCACTTTGGATTTAAATGCTTCTGCCTCATCCCTTGCCTCCAGGAGTTTTCTCTGGAGATGTGCTGCTTTCCTCTTGGACTTACCAAGTTCTCTCCTCGCCACGCTGAGCTGCAGCATGAGTTTACTTTCTTCTTTCATGAGGTCCTTCAGCTGGAGCATCCTCTTGGTGTCGTTTGGTCCCTGCATCGTGCGACTGACGTTTTCTTTGACAGCGCGCAGCTGCTTCAGAAGGGACAGCTTACGATCCTCCTTTGCGTAGTCATCATCCGCAGCGTTCTTCAAGGCATTCTCGAGCGTCCGTATGGCGCTGGGGTGTCCTTGCAAAACCGTCCGAGGCGATGATGACACAGAGCTTGCGGGCGAAGGCGACGGCGGAGATGTGAGTTCTTTTGAAGGAAGTTTCGAAGTTTGCGTTTCCCTTGTTTTCTTATTAGCTTGTCTGAGTTGTTCTCTGAGATCTGCGACTCTGTTTCCTGCCTCGTGAAAAGCGGTCCTCGACGCTTGGAGGTCCAGACGCACTTTGTTCATTTCTTCTCGCAACTCTTCGAGCTTTTTGATCTTGGCCACAAAGCCTGGTCCTTGGTTCAAGCGGCGAAACTCCTTTTTCAGTCTGTGCAGTTGTTTCCAAACGGACTGCTCGTTTTCCATCTTGGTGAACTCTTCCTCAATAGCATCCTTCAGTGTCGTTTGCAATACTCTGGACTGTGCTTCTGAAGTATTTTCACCGCCTGATTTTTCCGTGTTTGACGAGGCTGGCGTACTTGTAGTGGGAGAGAGCAGTGGCGTCCTTTCCTTCGAGCCTGGGACCTCTGGTTCCTTTGCTTTGGCACCTGCCAGTTGCCTCAGGTTCTCTACGTTGCGGTGACCCTCCTGGAGGCGTTTTCTGGCTTTGCTGAGGTCCGATTTTAGTTTGTGTTTCCTTTTCTCAAGCTTTTCCAGCAGCTCGTGTCTCTGAGGAGAATAGCCTTTCTTGGTCACTTCCTTTATGTCTTTCAGGGTTCTGTCTAGATCGTCCACGAGAGCATTTTCATTGTCCTTCCTATAGAATTCCTTCTCTACTGCCTTATGAAGGGCAGTTCTTATGGCTTCCACGTTATTTAACTGTTCGTCTTGCGGTTTCGGCATGTTGCCTGTCTTGTTTGTCTCCCTCTTCTGCATCTTGCGGGGTTTTCGCGGCTTTTTCATTGCAATGGTTGCGTCGTTGTCTCTCGACTCATATCTTTTGCGCAGACCCACCATTATGTTGATATCCTTTAGAAACTGCATTTCGTCGTTCCCTTTGGCGCCCCCCTGTGAAAGTATCTCACTGAACGCTTGTGCAAGGGTCTTGTTTGAGGAAGAATCTTCAGGACCTAAATTTTCAAAATGAAAGAAGTGAAGGCTTTGTAAAAGTCTGACTTTGTGTCTCTGAAATACTATGCAGAATGTTTTGCTTTTTATCTCAGGAAAAGCAAAAGGAGTGCTGTCAAGAACTGGGTCCTTCCGTACTGTTAAAATATAGTCAAGAATCAAATGAGAGGTCAATAAATTAACACTTTGCTATGATTCAGATCACAGAGATTAACAGACTAATTTGTTTTAAAAGTGTGTGTGTGTGTGTGTGTGTGTGCGTGGTTCGCGCGCGTGCCCGCACGCGCGCACGTGCACACACACACACTCACAAGCACATACACACAAACACCCACACACGCGCGCTTGCATACGTGTACATGCACACGCACACACACAAACACACACACACACACAAACACACACACACACACACACACACATATGCACAGATACATTTCTACATAGTCTCGTCTTGTTTCATGTACACAACCCTTCATTATAACAGCAAGGCGAACTCTCCACACACAAAAAGTTAATTTCGAAAATACCAGAAGTTTCAACGAGATCATGTATATTTGTGATGTAACAGAAGTATGAATTTCCACTTACCCTCCACGTCAGCCTCACAGTCGATCGTCAAAAGACACGTGGATTCTTTGTGGACAGAGTGAAGACAAGGGCAGAATCGCAAGGTTTCCCTCTGGCAAATTCTCGTGCAGTCAATGGAGGAGGAAACGTCTGCGCGAAGGACTTTTTTCAAAGAGCGAAATGTCGCTTCTGCATGAAGGGTAAACAAGAAACTGCACATTACAATCACACAGGCACACTTCTGTACGAGCCAGCTGAGGTCGCTTGTGGACTGGAGGAGCATTTTCTGGCGGGAATTTACACCTGCAAACGCTTTTGTGCTTCCGCAGTGCAACAAGAGAATAAAATTAAGTCAGATTCCCTGTGAAGATGTGTGCTCTTCTCATGGCAAGAAAGAAATCGGGAATGTAGATTTCCCAGAAAAGGTTGACATAGGTCTCTTGACGTCATCATACGTCATGCCATCTTTCATCACAGCCAAACAGTGTTTCCCCGCTGGTGGCGTTCCCTAGGTGCTATCAGAGGCAATCTTCCCGCTGGTGGCGTTCCCTAGGTGCTATCAGAGGCAATCGTCCCGCTGGTGGCGTTCCCTAGGTGCTATCAGAGGCAATCGTCCCGCTGGTGGCGTTCCCTAGGTGCTATCAGAGGCAATCTTCCCGCTGGTGGCGTTCGCTAGGTGCTATCAGAGACAATCGTCCCGCTGGTGGCGATCCCTAGGTGCTATCAGAGGCAATCTTCCCGCTGGTGGCGTTCCCTAGGTGCTATCAGAGGCAATCGTCCCGCTGGTGGCGTTCCCTAGGTGCTATCAGAGGCAATCTTCCCGCTGGTGGCGTTCCCTAGGTGCTATCAGAGGCAATCTTCCCGCTGGTGGCGTTCCCTAGGTGCTATCAGAGGCAATCGTCCCGCTGGTGGCGTTCGCTAGGTGCTATCAGAGGCAATCTTCCCGCTGGTGGCGTTCCCTAGGTGCTATCAGAGGCAATCGTCCCGCTGTTGGCGTTCGCTAGGTGCTATCAGAGACAATTGTCCCGCTGTTGGCATTCGCTAGGTGCTATCAGAGGCAATCGTCCCGCTGGTGGCGTTCCCTAGGTGCTATCAGAGGCAATCGTCCCGCTGGTGGCGTTCCCTAGGTGCTATCAGAGGCAATCGTCCCGCTGGTGGCGTTCCCTAGGTGCTATCAGAGGCAATCGTCCCGCTGGTGGCGTTCGCTAGGTGCTATCAGAGACAATCGTTCCGCTGGTGGCGTTCGCTAGGTGCTATCAGAGGCAATTGTCCCGCTGTTGGCGTTCCCTAGGTGCTATCAGAGGCAATCGTCCCGCTGGTGGCGTTCCCTAGGTGCTATCAGAGGCAATCGTCCCGCTGGTGGCGTTCCCTAGGTGCTATCAGAGACAATCGTTCCGCTGGTGGCGTTCGCTAGGTGCTATCAGAGACAATCGTTCCGCTGGTGGCGTTCGCTAGGTGCTATCAGAGGCAATCGTCCCGCTGGTGGCGATCCCTAGGTGCTATCAGAGGCAATCGTCCCGCTGGTGGCGTTCTCTAGGTGCTATCAGAGGCAATCGTCCCGCTGGTGGCGTTCCCTAGGTGCTATCAGAGGCAATCGTCCCGCTGGTGGCGTTCGCTAGGTGCTATCAGAGGCAATCGTCCCGCTGGTGGCGTTCGCTAGGTGCTATCAGAGGCAATCGTCCCGCTGGTTAGCGTACTTTACACGCCAGCTGATGGAAGAAACAAGAGTCGGTGTCATGATGTGGACGGAAAAGCAGACAGCGTCTGGTTTTGAGGACAGTTTTTGACTCACATGCGTAGCAAAAGTGAGTCTATGTACTCACCCGTTTCGTCCGTCCGGGCGTCCGGGCGTCCGGGCGTCCGGGCGTCCGGGCGTCCGGTCCGGGCGTCCGTTTAAAACTTTAACGTTGGAATTTTCTCGGAGACAATTAAGTCTATCAATACCAAATGTGGCATGATGGTGTATGATGACAAGGCGTCAAAAAACATACATAGTGACTTGACCTTGCTGTCGCAGGAGCCATAAATGTTGTCTAAAAAACAGTCATTTTTTACATTTTCTCAATTTTCTCTGAAGTTTTTGAGATTGGATACCTCTCCTATACATGGTATATAGGGCAAAGTAATCCCTATTTTTTGATACTAGTTTGGTTGACCTGGCTTCAAGGTCAAGGTCACAGGAGCTCTTCAAAGTTGGATTGTATACATATTTTGAAGTGACCTTGACCCTGAACTATGGAAGATAACTGTTTCAAACTTAATAATTATGTGGGGCACATGTTATACTTTCATCATGAGACACATTTGTTCACATATCATCAAGGTCAAGGTCACTTTGACCCTTATGAAATGTGACCAAAATGGGGTAGTGAACCACTACAAGTGACCATATCTCATGGTAGAAAGTGCCAATAAGCACCATTGTGCTTCCTATGTCTTGAATTAACAGCTTTGTGTTGCATGACCTTGAATGACCTTGACCTTGGGTCAAGGCCACATGTATTTTGGTAGGAAAAATGTGTAAAGCATTTCTTAGTTTAGTGTATGATGTCATTGCTATGTGTAGTTGATTGGCCTTGACCTTGAAGGTAACCTGAAGGTCAAGGTCATGTAAAGGTCAAGGTCAAGCATGTGAGTCGTATGGGCTTTGCCCTTCTTGTTTATTCAAGAACTGACTGAATCGACTTTGCGTGTGGTTACAGCGATCAGTCCCTGAGAAACTGGAGGCTGCTCTGTGATTGCATTTGGCTAGCTTTGATTGGCCATCAGTCCCTGAGAAACTGGAGGCTGCTCTGTGATTGCATTTGGCTAGCTTTGATTGGCCATCAGTCCCTGAGAAACTGGAGGCTGCTCTGTGATTGCATTTGGCTAGCTTTGATTGGCGATCAGTCCCTGAGAAACTGGAGGCTGCTCTGTGATTGCATTTGGCTAGCTTTGATTGGCCATCAGTCCCTGAGAAACTGGAGGCTGCTCTGTGATTGCCTTTGGCTAGCTTTGATTGGCGATCAGTCCCTGAGAAACTGGAGGCTGCTCTGTGATTGATTGCCTTTGGCTAGCTTTGATTGGCGATCAGTCGGGTTAGGGAACGCACCCTAGCAGAGGCGGGTTTCCCAGGACTAGGAGAGACCAGCTAGCAAAGTTAGTCAAATAACATCCATTTAACTAAGGCGCGTTTCGTTTCGAAAGGTACATTAAAATAATATTCCTAAACGAGCGCTCACGGCGAACGCCTTCAACGCCCAAAGCAAGTATCCTACATTAACCAATCCACGCGGGTGTATTGTAATGACCATGGTATCCATGCAACTTTATTTCTTTATCATGGTTGGATCCGAGTTATCTGACCCTCAGATTGCCTCTTTGGCTGCTTGGGACCGCCCCTGGCTGAGCTACTGGAGCAGCCCCTGGCTGAGCTACTGGAGCAGGCCCCTGGCTGAGCTACTAGAGCAGGCCCCTGGCTGAGCTACTGGAGCAGGCCCCTGGCTGAGCTACTGGAGCAGGCCCCTGGCGGAGCTACTGGAGCAGGCCCCTGGCTGAGCTACTGGAGCAGGCCCCTGGCTGAGCTACTGGAGCAGGCCCCTGGCTGAGCTACTGGAGCAGGCCCCTGGCTGAGCTACTGGAGCAGCCCCTGGCTGAGCTACTGGAGCAAGGCCCGAAATCCCAACAGCCAGGGTTCCAGCTGGTGAGGGGGTCATCGAGCGGCTCTGACCGAATGTTACTCTTGAGTCTGAGTCGCCGTGCTGTGCGTGTAGAGGTCGAGATACAGGTTCACCGTTCTGTCTTAAAGGAGAGTTTCCTTCATGTAAAAGTCTAGCAGAAGTGCTCGGTCTGCAGTCTATTTCAACTCTCGCACTTCCGCCCTGAACTCTCGCACCTCCGCCCTGAAATCTCGCACCTCCGTCCTGAACTCTCGCATCTCCACCCTGAACTCTCGCATCTCCGCTTCGAGAGGGACGTGACGTGACATGCGCAGAGTTTGTCAGTGGCGAATTTCTGATGGGTGCTTTGAGTATTTCCAAATACTGTACTTAATTACATTTCTTCAAAAAGTATTGTCCGAAATTCATTGAGACAGCCTAAAACCATCCCTGAAACGCGCTGATTCCAAATTTGTGCTGAGATTTGTTGTAGCTTTTCCAATTCTGGAATCTTGTGCTAACTTACAAACAGAGCGACTTTCTTCTTTTATACGCATATAAGAATATGATACAAATAGTTCCCCCCCCCCCCCCCCCCCCCCACTTCCCCCCAATTCCTCCTCAGAAGCACGTAGTGTTGCTTGAGGTCACCCTGTAGTGGAGCGGCTCGAATGAAGTCTCCAAGACTCGATGACCATGGGTTGCCGTGAATGGGAAGGGGGGACATCTAGCAGCCGCCGCCATAAGCAGTTATCTAGGATTTGTCTGCTAATTTTTTCGTATTACCATAACGAATTGATTTGATGATTTGGTGAGGCTGTATCTCCTGTCAGCTTCCAAAAGTTATGCAAGGCCCAGACTGGATAATTAAAAAAAAAAGTTTAAAGTAAATTACAAACAATAAAATTAAACCCCAGAGGGAAACGTAAACATAGCTATTATGAGATAGGATAAATGTATAATTTGTAATAATGATTAGACACCCAAGGATGATCTTAGATAATGGAGAAATATGAGTTCAAAGGTTACCGATGGCAGAGTGTATGGGGCATAATTCCCCTGAGAGCAAATTTGCTTGGGTCCAGAAGCTATTTGTAGAACTCTCTCACTTACTCTTGGCTGTGGTGGCACACATCGGCCCATTGTTATCTAAGAATACTGCAAGATGTAAGATTGCAAGCCTCTCGTGTACAGAACCTTTTTCACTGATGGGCTTACTCATTTTCTATTTTCATAAGGGCAGCAGCAGTGGTGTCTTTGCTACCAACACAACTCTTCTTTCTTCTTTCTCCGTCCGTGTGGACGAGGACCATTCAGCCATTCTGGGGCTGGGGGAATACAGCAGGTCTGTGGCTGCCCAGATGACTGGTGAGGCCAATATGTGCATGGAAGGTTCTCGGGCAGCGAGGGCAGGGAACGGTGGTTGGCAGCTGCAGGTCGTTGACTCAGGCTCTCCTGCCCTGATGCCAAAGGTAGTCTGCCGTGTCCCTGACGGCCTCGCATGTTTCAGAGCAACTGGCTCTGTCCTGAGCAATCACATCCCAGGTATTAGGGCCTTCAAGGAGGATTTCAACAAGTCATTGAAGCGCTTCTTCTGGCTTCCCTCGGAATGTTTACTACCAGCACCACTACCAGCACCACCATATCATCATCATCATCAGCAGCAGCAGCAGCAGCAGCAGCAGCAGCATCACCATCATCATCATCAATCATCAATCATCAATCATCATCATCATCAGCAGCAGCAGCAGCAGCATCAGCAGCATCAGCATCATCATCAGCAGCAGCAGCAGCATTATCAACATCATCATCATCATCATCATCATCATCATCATCATCATCATCATCATCATCATCATCAATCATCAATCATCAATCATTATCATCATCATCAGCATCATCATCATCAGCAACAGCATCATCATCATCATCATCATCATCATCATCATCATCATCATCATCAGCATCATCAATCATCATCAGCAGCATCAGCATCAGCATCAGCATCATCATCATCATCATCGTCATCATCATCATCATCAGCAGCAGCAGCATCAGCATCATCATCATCATCATCATCATCATCATCATCATCATCATCATCATCATCATCATCATCATCATCATCATCATCATCATCATCATCATCATCATCATTATCATCATTATCATCATCATTATCATCATTATCATCATCATCATCATCGTCGTCGTCGTCGTCGTCGTCGTCATCACCATCATCGTCGTCGTCATCGTATCCACCACAATGTTCTTTGACCTTGAACTCGAGAATAGCATGCACTCGATCAAGTTTACGAATCTCTCTTGGCTTGCTGAAAAGTCCAACATGAAAACAGCACAATGCAACCATGCCTGCTAGAAAGGGTATTTAGTGCACAAGACGAAAACATATATCTTAACAAGAAGGGCAAAGCCCATACGACTCACATGCTTGACCTTGACCTTTATATGACCTTGACCTTCAGGTGACCTTCAAGGTCAAGGTCAAACAACTAAACCTACCAATGACATCATACACTAAGAACTGCTTTACACATTTTTCCTACCAAAATACATGTGACCTTGACCCAAGGTCAAGGTCATCCAAGGTCATGCAACACAAAGCTGTTAATTCAAGACATAGGAAGCACAATGGTGCTTATTGGCACTTTCTACCATGAGATATGGTCACTTGTAGTGGTTCACTACCCCATTTTGGTCACATTTCATAAGGGTCAAAGTGACCTTGACCTTGATGATATGTGACCAAATGTGTCTGATGATGAAAGTATAACATGTGCCCCACATAATTATTAAGTTTGAAACAGTTATCTTCCATAGTTCAGGATCAGGGTCACTTCAAAATATGTATACAATCCAAATTTGAACAGCTCCTGTGACCTTGACCTTGAAGCAAGGTCTCAAACTGGTATCAAAAGATAGGGCTTACTTTGTCCTATATACCATATATAGGTCAGGTATCCAATCTCAAAAACTTCAGAGAAAATTGAGAAAATGTGAAAAATGACTGTTTTTTGGACAACATTTATGGCCCCTGTGACCTTGACCTTGAAGCAAGGACAAGTCACTATGTATGTTTCTTGAGGCCTTGTCATCATACACCATCATGCCACATTTGGTATTGATAGACTTAATAGTCTCCGAGAAAAATCCAACGTTAAAGTTTTCGGACGCCCGGACGCCCGGATGCCCGGAGGCCGGACGGACGAAAAGGTTGAGTACATAGACTCACTTTTGATCCGCATGTGAGTTAAAAATAAACATGCACGTTTTATTAACGATAAAATGCACATATAATAAATACCGGTGGAAATAACCCATTTCTATCGAAAGGATATTAGTGTAAACATCAAAATCGTGCTTACTGAAGAATATCAGAAACAATTTACACCCAAGAACGAAAACAAAAATATATGTTTGTAAAGAAATATCACTTCAAATCCACAAGCAAGATAAAATGCATTCACATAGAGAATACATTGCTTTCAAACTACAAATAGATTCAAGACTGCATCAAGTTCATCATGAGGACTTTAAAACACATTAGTATGAACTCCCACGGTAATAGCACCAAATAATGATATCATATGAGGTCATGCATACGATATAGGCTTCTTGCAAGCAGGTATGGCTCAACCAAAAACATCGAGTAAATTATCTCCTAAAATCGTCGTCTTTTTGCGCAAGAGGACAGAAGCACCCGTTTGCTGCACGACAGAATCTCTCTTCTACGACTTCTCAAAGGACACAAGCATCGTTGAGTCTACTGCAGCTGGAAGTCAAGGCTACGGGTCACACTGACTGGTTGAGACGACGGACGTGCGTTCCGAGTGTTTTCTTTCGAACGCCGTGAAAATGGTGTGGATCCGCCGGAGCAGAGAGTGACTCGGCTAGCAACGCTGCCCAGAGTGGCCATCTGCTGTCTTTGGTTCACCCGCCACTCTGCCTCCTTCAGCTGCAGGACGGCCTTGGTGAAGGAGGAGTTCAAGTGGACAAGTCTCATCTGGACGATGTGGAGCTGGTTCATGGCTTCGCGGAGTTCGAACTTTAGAGCGTGTCTCTTCTTTTTCAGGTTGTTGAGGCGTTGTCTGGTGGCCATGCTGTTCTCTGGCGACTCCCCCAAGGCGTGAATGGCTGAGACGATCTCGGCCAGTCGGCGCAGGAAGGAGTCTTTGAGGTTTTCCTTCGTGACTACCTTTCCCCTGGCTTCCAGGACGGACAGCTTCAGTGTCAAGGCCTTCTCTTCCGCTGTGTCTAGATCTTCTCGAAGGGCGTTTATTTCCATCTGTTCGTTTTGCTCCAGAAGTTTACTGGACAAGTCCCTCTCAAGGTCGCTTTGTTTTGCTTTAGCTCTTTCTAACTTTTCTTCAATATCCACAGCCGCCTTCTGCGCGACCTTGAGATTCTGGTTGGCCTCTCGTAGATTCGACCTCAGCTGCGCCCTCTGCTGTTTAAGAATGGCCAGCAGGCTTTGTTTCGGAAGATTCACTCTTGGTCCTCTGTTGGCTCGAGAGATGTCTCTGTTGAGTGACTGCAGATCTTTCCAAGTAGACATCCTTTGCGCCTCTTGCAGGCTGGCATCAATCTTTGTGTGATGTAGTGCCTTCTCCAAGTTGTCCCTCCATTGCGTTAGAGAGGAGAGGTAACCCTGGGCAACTGCCGCCTCCTTTCCTAGAAGTGCGTTGGAGCCGTTGCTGCCTTGTCCGTAGTAGTCTTCCAGCGCTGCCTTCAGTTTCTTCCTCCTGTCT
>JAWQFJ010002446.1:202720-207720 GCA_034096865.1 Theodoxus fluviatilis | reverse complement strand
TTTTTGTACGCCTTTTCATTCTACACCATCATGCCAAATTGGGTGTTGATAGACTTAATAGTGTCTGAGAAAAATCCAACGTTAAAGTTTTTTTACGGACGGCAGGACGCCCGGACGACCGGATGCCCAGACGCCCGGACGCCCGGACGCCCGGACAGACGAAAAGGGTGAGTACATAGACTCACTTTTGCTTCGCATGTGAGTCAAAAACCGAAAATGAGAAGGACATCTTTGAAGTCACCAGCGTCTCAGAGTTCTGCTGAAGAAAAGGGAATATTACAATGCGTAGTGCCTCGCAATACGTACTGAAGTAAAATGTTGGAAATTATAAAAGCATCAAGATTGGTATACATCATAATTACGTTACCGATTCAGTGACTGTGGCACACTACGATGCACCCAATGAAATGATGATCAGCGTTTCGTGATCGGAATTTACTCACGTCAGTTTTTATATTCTCATACAGCTTTATGATCGTCGCCATTTTGCTCTTCAACTTCCTCTCCGTCTCCCAGTGGGACGTAAGCACCTCCTCCACCAGAGTCAGGTCCTTGGCAACGGTGGGGTAGCCGTGCATTTGGTGCATCAGTTTCTCTGTGATCTCTCTGGCAGTCTGCAGCCTGTTGGCAGTGCATAGATGTTGTACTTGTGACCAGAGAGAGAGAGAGAGAGAGAGAGAGAGAGAGAGAGAGAGAGAGAGAGAGAGAGAGAGGGAGAGAGAGAGATAGAGAGAGAGATAGAGAGATAGAGAGAGAGAGAAGCAGACAGACAGACAGAAAGACAGACAGACATACAGACAGCCACACAGCCACACAGACACACAGACACAAAGACAGACAGACAGACACACAGAGAGACACACAAACAGACAGACAGACAGACAGACAGACAGACAGACAGACAGACAGACAGACTCACACACACAGACACACACATACAGACACACACACACACATACACACACAAAGACACACACACAGAGACACACACACACACACAGACACACACACACACAGACACACACACACACACAGACACACACACACACACACAGGCACACACACACACACACACACAGACAGACACAGACAATCACACACACAGACAGGCAGACAGTCACACACACAGACGCAGACTGAAAATGACCGCGAGCTCGTCCCTGAATCGCCAGCACAACGCATGGTGAACATTGTCTTTTCTCTTCAGATATTTCTTAATGTAGACCAAACATCGACATCATACTCATAATCTGGTGGATACAACGCAAGTTACAGAGGTCGACTGTGTGCTGGGATGGCATTGGATTGCTAGCGCAGGTCACCTACTCTCTCTCAATCTTGCGTCTGTCTCCAAAGGACTTGCTGAGAGCCTCTCGCAGCGCCTGCAGCTCCGTGGCCAGCTGGTCAAGCTGTTGCTCCAGCCGCATCAGCAGCGCTGCGTGTCCAGCGCCCATGCGTTGCCCCTTACCGGAGTGCGCACTGCCCAGCTTCTGTATCCTGCCAGGAAGTCATTGGAATAACTGACTGCCTGTGGTGAAGAGCACGATAACACACAGAACGAACAGAAAACAAATGACTGCGGCCTGGGATTTGGAATCAGAAAACAACCAATTTTTGCTGTTCCAGGCACTTAGTTAAGTATATTCCATGTCTGCATGAGGACGTCAGTTTCCTCTGCTCTCCTGGCCCCAAACCACTTCCAGAGTTGAGGTCTGAGTTGCGCTGTACCTCGTTGCCTCGACGCGAGGAAAGCCAAGATCCTGGGAGGAATAGGCCAGGGTCAACATGTGTCAACATGGTGAAAGCAGATGTCAGTAAAGCCTGGAACAGTAATATTGGTTATTGCCTGAGCAGATGTAAAGGCAACGTAAATGCTGCTTGGGGCTGGCTGTGCTGGTGCTACTGGAGCAGGCCCCGAGAACACAAAGACAGCAGCATTCCAGCTGATGAGGGAGGTATGCAATTCTTGGCACATGTTGACATCGGCCTATGCCTCGCAGGACCTCGCGTCATTGGGCGCGTTTGTTTGGCCCAAAATCTCGAGAGAATCGCGAGGGCTAGGCGTTTCCTATGTTCCTCGCTCATAAGGACACATTCACCGTGAAGGCGGGAGGCCGAGGGAGGTCCGGAGCTCCCTCGATGCTTCCCGCTGCAGAGACACGGATGAGCCAAAATGGCGGAGACAGTGCGAGTTGGGCTGGTGTTCGGAGAGAACAGTGCCTGTAATGTGCTTCTCAGAGTCGGAGAATGGGAAAGTGTACGTACAAGGAAGTATTTGCTGTTCGAGTGTTCATTTGTATATTTTGAGGAGTAGGCCTAGGTGTATTGGTTATTTCAGGACATACACTGCCGAATTATTTTTTTTGCTTGCAAACACGCAACAACATACACGTACGATCTATGAATTATGTCCCTTGAATTGATCGAAATGAATCGAGCATAACATTTTCGGCAAAATTGTCTACAGTTGAAGTCTGGTTGCTCTTTTTTTCGTTTAAAAAGTTCCCGTGCCATTCGATATGACACCATGGTGTGTTCTATGAAGTGGAAAAACTGATGTGATATCTGTACCGTCAGTTAATTCGTCTATCGGCAACTTCTTCACCGACTCTGGCGCCAGGACGCAGCCATGTTCTTCCGCCTTGCCAGTTGATGATTGGCCGTTTTCTAGCTGTAGGAGCGTCTCACTCACCCTCGACTATCCATTCAGGGAGAATCTCGAGATTTTGGGCCTAACAAACGCGCCCTATGCAACACGGCCCTGAGCTGAGCTGAGCTGAGCGGTCACCGGCGTGCTGGGACCGTTCTGTCGGAAATGCAAACCACACAAATAAGCTTGTCCTGTAGATCTCGGGGAATAACAATTATGTACCAGAAGGGCAAAGCCCATACGACTCACATGCTTGACCTTGACCTTTACGTGACCTTGACCTTTACATGACATTGACCTTCAGGTGACCTTCAAGATCAAGGTCAAACAACCAAACCTAGCAATGACATCATACACTTAGAACTGCTTTACATAGTTTTCCTACCAAAATACATCCAAGGTCATGCAACACAAAGCTGTTAATTCAAGACATAGGAAGCACAATGGTGCTTATTGGCACTCTCTACCATGAGATATGGTCACTTTTAGTGGTTCACTACCCCATTTTGGTCACATTTCATAAGGGTCAAAGTGACCTTGACCTTGATGATATGTGACCAAATGTGTCTCATGATAAAAATATAACATGTGTACTACACTGTTATGAAGTTTGGAAGAGTTATCTTCCATAGTTCAGGGTCAAGTTCACTTCAAAATTTGTATACAATCCAACTTTAAAGAGCTCCTGTGACCTTGACCTTGAAGCAAGGTCAAGTCACGATGTACGTTTTTGTACGCCTTGTCATCTTACACCATCATGCCAAATTGGGTGTTGATAGACTTAATAGTCTCCGAGAAAAATCCAACGTTAACGTTTTTTACGGATTACAGGACGCCGGGACCCCCGGACACCCGGACGCCCGGACTGGACGCCTGGACGCCCAGACGGACAACACGGGTGACCTAGTATGAAAGTATAACATGTGTACTACAATGTTATGAAGTTTGGAAGAGTTATCTTCCATAGTTCAGGGTCAAGGTCACTTCAAAATATGTATACAATCCAACTTTAAAGACCTCCTGTGATCTTGACCTTGAAGCAAGGTCAACCAAACTGGTATCAAAAGATAGGAATTACTTTGCCCTATACACCATATATAGGTCAGGTATCCAATCTCAAACACTTCAGAGAAAATTGGGAAAATAGGAAAAATGGCTGTTTTTTAGACAACCTTTACGGCCCCTGCGACCTTGACCTTGAAGCAAGGTCAAGTCACTATGTATGTTTTTTGACGCCTTGTCATCATACACCATCATGCCAAATTGGGTGTTGATAGACTTAATAGTCTCCGAGAAAAATTCAATGTTAAAGTTTGTTACGGCCGACAGGACGCCCGGACGGACGAAACGGGTGAGTACATAGACTCACTTTTGGTTTGCATGTGAGTCAAAAATAGCGTAATTTCGATTCCGTCACTGATCTGTGCGTAAGCTGCAAGATCTGGGCTGTAAATTTGTTGGAAACTCTTATTAAGAGGTGAGAAATGGGAGATGGTTGCGGTGGAAATAAAGCATGATTTGTCAGTGGGTGAAAGCGACAGTATCCGGTGGTGGGGTGCATATGAACCTACTATGTTAGGTGGCAACTACGTCGTAGTTGTCTACTTCGTTGTTCACAACTTTGAGTTGTTCCCAACTACGACAGTAAGGTGTGCATGAGACGCTACTTGGTCGCCACAACGAAGTAATGACCAAGATGAATAGTTATTATTATCTCAGGATATCCCACCTAATGCGCATGCGTAGAGGTCACGACAAGAGGTGAACTAGCCAACTCTGTGCACATTACAATGGCGGACGTGTTGCCGGTTCGCACAGAAAACGCTCTATTTCGGGATACTAGCAACCCATCCAAAGAAAATGTAAGCCATGAACAGCATTAATTTATCAAAACTGTATGTTGAATGCATCAATAGATCGTGAAAGCTTTTACATTTTACAAATCGAATGCAGGTCGACGCATCCACGCTGAAGCATGGCTTACATTTTCTTTGGATGGGTTGCTAGTATCCCGAAATAGAGCGTTTTCTGTGCGAACCGGAGAGAGGTCCGCCATTGAAATTTGCAAATAGTTGGCTACTTAGCCGTGTAGTGCTGACACAGACCACCACTAAATTTTGGGTTGTTAAGTGGCCAACTTAGGAGGTAACTACGCGAATTCAGCTTTCATGCACACTTTACTTCGCAATTTAGTAGCAAACTTCCCATTTAGTTGCCTACTACTGTGTAGTAGGTTCATATGCACCCCACCACTGGAGAGTGCGCATGTACATGAGTACTTGCGGGTGAGCTTGGATGAATAATTATAATGTGTGCATGCGTTTGCACTACGTGCATGCGTGCTCCAGTG
>JAWQFJ010002446.1:165220-200220 GCA_034096865.1 Theodoxus fluviatilis | reverse complement strand
AAGTGTGCATGTTTGCGTGTATGTGATTGTGTGCGTGTGTGTGTACACATGTGTTTGTGTCTGTGTGTGTGTGCGTGCATGTGTGCATGTGCACGTATGTGCTTGTGCATGTGTGAATTTGAGTGCATCTATACATGTGTGCGCGCGCGAGTTCGGGCTTGTGTGTGCATGCATGCTTGAGTGTGCGTGTTTGTGCACGTATACGTGTGTGCCGGCATGCATGCATGTACACGTATTTGCATGCATATTTGAGTGTGTGTGCTGGTATGCAGGCGTGGGCATGTGTGTGCTGGTATGCAGGCGTGGGCATGTGTGTGCAGATATACAGGCGTGCGCATGTGTGTGCTGGTATGCAGGCGTGGGCATGTATGTGCAGATATACAGGCGTGGGCATGTGTGTGCAGATATACAGGCGTGGGCATGTGTGTGCAGATATACAGGCGTGGGCATGTGTGTGCTGGTATGCAGGCGTGAGCATGTGTGTGCTGGTATGCAGGCGTGGGCATGTGTGTGCTGGTATGCAGGCGTGAGCATGTGTGTGCAGATATACAGGCGTGGGCATGTGTGTGCAGATATACAGGCGTGGGCATGTATGTGCTGGTATGCAGGCGTGGGCATGTGTGTGCTGGTATGCAGGCGTGGGCATGTGTGTGCTGGTATGCAGGCGTGGGCATGTGTGTGCTGGTATGCAGGCGTGGGCATGTGTGTGCTGGTATGCAGGCGTGGGCATGTGTGTGCAGATATACAGGCGTGGGCATGTATGTGCTGGTATGCAGGCATGGGCATGTGTGTGCTGGTATGCAGGCGTGGGCATGTGAGTGCTGGTATGCAGGCGTGGGCATGTGTGTGCTGGTATGCAGGCGTGGGCATGTGTGTGCTGGTATGCAGGCGTGGGCATGTGTGTGCTGGTATGCAGGCGTGGGCATGTGTGTGCTGGTATGCAGGCGTGGGCATGTGTGTGCTGGTATGCAGGCGTGGGCATGTGTGTGCTGGTATGCAGGCGTGGGCATGTGTGTGCTGGTATGCAGGCGTGGGCATGTATGTGCTGGTATGCAGGCGTGGGCATGTGTGTGCTGGTATGCAGGCGTGGGCATGTGTGTGCTGGTATGCAGGCGTGGGCATGTGTGTGCTGGTATGCAGGCGTGGGCATGTGTGTGCTGGTATGCAGGCGTGGGCATGTGTGTGCAGATATACAGGCGTGGGCATGTGTGTGCAGATATACAGGCGTGGGCATGTATGTGCTGGTATGCAGGCGTGGGCATGTGTGTGCTGGTATGCAGGCGTGGGCATGTGTGTGCTGGTATGCAGGCGTGGGCATGTGTGTGCAGATATACAGGCGTGGGAATGTGTGTGCAGATATGCAGGCGTGGGCATGTATGTGCTGGTATGCAGGCGTGGGCATGTGTGTGCTGGTATGCAGGCGTGGGCATGTATGTGCTGGTATGCAGGCGTGGGCATGTATGTGCTGGTATGCAGTAGTGGGCATGTGTGTGCTGGTATGCAGGCGTGGGCATGTGTGTGCTGGTATGCAGGCGTGGGCATGTGTGTGCAGATATACAGGCGTGGGCATGTGTGTGCAGATATACAGGCGTGGGCATGTATGTGCTGGTATGCAGGCGTGGGCATGTGTGTGCTGGTATGCAGGCGTGGGCATGTGTGTGCTGGTATGCAGGCGTGGGCATGTGTGTGCTGGTATGCAGGCGTGGGCATGTGTGTGCAGATATACAGGCGTGGGCATGTATGTGCTGGTATGCAGGCGTGGGCATGTGTGTGCTGGTATGCAGGCGTGGGCATGTGTGTGCAGATATACAGGCGTGGGCATGTGTGTGCAGATATACAGGCGTGGGCATGTATGTGCTGGTATGCAGGCGTGGGCATGTGTGTGCTGGTATGCAGGCGAGGGCATGTGTGTGCTGGTATGCAGGCGTGGGCATGTGTGTGCTGGTATGCAGGTGTGGGCATGTGTGTGCTGGTATGCAGGCGTGGGCATGTATGTGCTGGTATGCAGGCGTGGGCATGTGTGTGCTGGTATGCAGGCATGGGCATGTGTGTGCTGGTATGCAGGCGTGGGCATGTGTGTGCAGATATACAGGCGTGGGCATGTATGTGCTGGTATGCAGGCGTGGGCATGTGTGTGCTGGTATGCAGGCGTGGGCATGTGTGTGCTGGTATGCAGGCGTGGGCATGTGTGTGCTGGTATGCAGGCGTGGGCATGTGTGTGCAGGTAAACCCACCTTGGGCCACGTGGTATTTGCAGAGAGCAAAAGGTGCTGGTCACTCGTGACTGGCCCCTGACCCCTGTCTGTCTGCTGCCTGGAACTCTCCAAGGCCGCAGTCTCTGGATGCCCCTCAAGCCCGGGGTTGTCTCTCACTTCCATGGCTTCCCTGCCTGCTCGCAGACAGAGCTCCGTGGCACAATCGGCAGTGCGCATGCGTAGTGAAACTTTGGGTTTTAGACTGTATATGTCCTTAACATGCTATTTGTATATTGTTCCGTGTTTATATTTACAATGGATATGCTCAAAATACACCTCACCAGCAAACTGCCTCATTGATATGTCTGAGCAGATTTTTATTCTTACTTTTATTTTTTACCTTCCATGTTCTCTAGTATTCTGATGACTTTACATCATCATTACCATTTCTGATCTATTCTCAATATTGAAAAGGGGGGTTTAAGAGGAGAAGGAGGAGGGGCATGTGTACAGGGACGCGTGAGCATGTGTATGGTTGATTGTGTGCGAGAAAAGGCATATGCGAACTAATTCATCTGTAAAAATGCTGTTGAAGTGTAGTGCGTTGTATTGTATTGAGCAGAGTACAGGACCTATTCATTTTCAAGTTACTGAATTGAAAACATTAAGGGTAAGCCCATTTCACCGCATTGATGTCGTCAAGTTGGTAATGAAACTTATGTATTCTGTTACAGGCGACACATTGGTGGCATGAACATACATGTGTGTACACACATTTGCACAAATGTTCGCACATATGCGGGCACGCACGCACACACATATAAACACACGAACACGCGCGCATGCGCGCACACACACACATACTCACACAAAACATAGACCTACATAAGTCTACACACACGCGCGCGCGCTTACTCACGTAGAGAGACATACACATGTAATAGCAGACATCTCCTCATAAATCATTCGAGACTTCCCTTTCACTTTTGCATGGGAAGAGAGAAGGCACAGTTCCTTGTCATTGAAGAACTTAAAGAAGTGACACGGCAGAGGACTTTCTGTTCGACAGGCCTGGGCACACTGATCGGCCGTCTTGATCCCACGGTACAGAATCATCCGTTGGTCAGAATTATCCTCCCCTCCCCCCGCGGGAAGGGAACTGGTACTGGTAGAGCTACGCATCCCGAATGCCAAGATAAACGCTACAGTCCGAATTACGATGGCACAGCGAGACAGCTCAGGTATCACTACCCTTGCGGGTCAAACATCCCTCCCGTTAACGTGGATTTCGAAGACATGGCGACGCAAGCAGAACAAGTTATCATTTCCAGCAGCCCCTGTGGCTATGGGATAGGTTGTCTGTGGCGGCCATCATCATCCAGCGTGAAAACGTCATGACGTCACTTGCCATTCATAAGCTGACGACATAGGTATAATAATATATTATTATCCGGGTTCTGATATTGTCATGGCTTCTTTCGAGCCTGCATGTCTGCCGGACAGAAGGTTTCAAATACAGGCATCCTGAAAAGACCAGAAAACTGATTTCTTTGGGCTGGATTTCTGGTCAGAATGACAGCGATGAGACTAGCCAAAACAAGACTTCCACTTTGAGTTCATCACTAAATGCGTACATCAGTGGGAAACATAGGTCTGGAAGGTGAACCATCTCAAGTACTGCAACTATTGCCTTATATTCCTTCAAGGCCTTGTAGCGGCCTTGTAGTTTCCCGACCAAAACAGTTTTCGGAAGTCATCGCAGAGTTATCTGCTCGGCTCTCTCTTTATGCGATATTACCGCTCCTGCACCTGTTCTTCGCATGGAACGCATTAGTTGCTTTACGAGTTTTTTGTGCATTTGTGTAGTTTACCACATAGTGTAGCGTGCAAAAAGTTTTTTTCCGTGCAAAGCCATCTCCCCTGCCGGAAATAATGTGGGAGTCACCTCCCTGTAGTCTATGTAAATTTTGTTTAACCAAAATAGGTCGCAGTATACGAAATATTTCTTAAATCTCTTAAGGTTTTGCCGTCTCTTTTTAGAGTGGAATTCTCAGCACGTCCCTCGCAGATAACTCTGCGATGACTTCCGGAAACTGTTTTGGCCGGGAAACTATTTTGGCCGCTACATGCTTGCCTGCTGGAGAGGCAAATCGACTCGCAGGAGTTCAAACAGAGCCAAGGGATTGTTATTGTTGATTTCAAAACACGCCTCTTGGCATTGACCCCTGGGAAGGGAATGTGTTTCTCACTCACTTACGCTACTGGTTTGAATATTACATGTTAAACCTTGTGTATTCATTTCGATTTTTTTTAAATTTCAAGTAGTGCATTTAATCGACGACATCCCAACCCTCCCCTCCAAGGCGCAAATGTTACGTGATCTATTGCAAGTTTTTGTTTCGAATGACACATAGGAGTCGATATAGCGACAAGGGAAAAGTGGAATATTAGCAGTTCAATGTATTTTTAATGGATGATTATATCTGCTGGAACAACTTAGACTTCACGTATATTCCAAACTTGATAAATAAATTAGCTTTCCAATTCCGGACACGAGATGTTGCACTTGCAGTTTACAAAGTACGTGCAATCGAGTAGACTACGATTTCCGTCCCACCAGAGAGGTGTAAAATACACACAGATGTTTTTTTGCAGACAACTATAGGAACAGGTCTACTTCCTTTCCCATTGCCTTGGACGTATGCAGTCTACAGAAACACACAGATCTTACTGCTTTAAGTGTACAGCTTCGACTAGTTGATATCAGAGTAGATCAAGTGAAGTCGGACCTAGCACGTAGGACGCTTACACTAGTTTTGTGGCTTCTCTTTAATTCACACCAAGCAGCAGCTACAAGGATTTAATATGTTATGTGACCAACAAGAGGAGGATGACCAAATACGTCTGGCGGTACTTCCTAGTCAAGGCAAGCTTTTGGACCAGTCCTCCAAAAATGAGTCGCTCGAATACTTTCGGTGGTTTTCAGATTCTCTGTCACTGGAGAGTACTCTAAATGTCCTTCAAAATGGTACCGACATTATCATTATGATGTTGTACACGGTAAACTGAGATATGACAATTTGAATGTGCATGTACAAATGAAAAGCTTTTCAAGAAAACAGCTTTCCAAGTCTGAACTACCTGTATATTGTGCATAGCAACCCTCCAGCTTGTAATGAATTAAGCTACATCAACGAAATTTGGACCAGAGCGAATTCTTAAGCCGGTTCTTAACTGGTGTTTGCTAAGTCTTGGCAAATACTGACAGAGTATCCAGTCAAAATTTGCCGGGTCTTGGGATATATTCGCTGAATATTTGGTCAAGTGTTTCGGTTTTTTATTGGTTTTCGCCAAGACTTGGCAAATATTTGCCAAGACTTGGGATATTGGCTCGACAGGTAATGCCAATAGCTATTGGCGCGAGATATTCTTGAGATCCCCTCAGAGCACAAAGGCGGAAAAAATATGTCGCATCGTGTACATTTACAGCCATTGCACACTTACGGTATGGACATGATGCCGATCGATGCCATATTGCAAATGTCCTTTGTTTACGAGATCTTGGCTTAGTTTCGTAAAGCGATCATGAAGCTAAAGATTTGCCAAGACTTGGCGCAATAGTTGCCAAATTTTCGTCGAACGTTTGCGAATAAGTACTTGCCAAAATTTTGTGAATATTAGCCAATATTTATTTGTCAATTAAGAACAGGCTCTACACACATCTCGCAACAGTCAATGAAATGACATTTAGATGAAAGCCCGCGGCGTGTAACCATACCAAACACTGACCGATCTGTTCGCGGTTTCGACAGAAGCGATATGATGATGAGGTGGGGTGTTACGCAATCAGGCGAAATCTGTTCCACACTGAAGTTGCATCGCCTATTTGAAGACGTAAAAAATCATCATTTTGCAGTAGATCTGAAATCTTAAACTCTCGGATTAGACGCAGGAATGGTTTAGCTTTTTGAATATTTCCAAATTGCTGGAAACACCCCCTTGGATGAATGGTAGGCTTTATCTCGATTTGAACAAAGTATACAAGCCACTCATGTCGTGTCGATGGGATGTGGTGGCGTTTGGATTCGTCAAGCAATACAACGTGGTCTCTGTAAAGGCAAAGGTAAAGGTGTTCTTTTTTATATTGCGACTTTTTCACCCATTGATGGATGCTCAAACCGCACACATAAAGGACAAGATGTATACTCCTGGTACAGTATCTTATAACATGTTTTAATGTCACAGTGTCTAGAGTACGTCACATGGCTAAAAGAACAAAAATTCAATACTTAATACTAGACATCGCTCCCTTCATTTTGGCATGGTTACAAATGAATCTACGCACAACTATCGAGCAACATTCTGTGAGGAAAATATATACGTATATATGGACAGAGAATGGAAATAAAGTTATCTCTGGGTAAATTGTAAACGTCAGAATACAACATATTTATCAAACATGACAACAGTCTCGACGCTTCGTAATGAGGACTGGGATACTGAGCATATGTGTATTACCCGTCACCGCAATAATTTCATCTTACACTCTTAAGAGCTCATAACTCGTGGATTCAATGAATTTCGGTTGTGGACTTCACATATGTGTTTTGATTGTTTTCTTTACGAATTTTCGTCGGTTGAAGCATAAGCGTAGTCCCAACATTACCTCGACTAAATCAACATGACAGTGATCTCTCTCTCTCTCTCTCTCTCTCTCTCTCTCTCTCTCTCTCTCTCTCTCGTTGGGGAAGAGAATCAGAACAGTATTTTGTCTTTGCCTCACAAAATTGATGGTTTCTTGATGAACGCATTATGTTTTCATGTATCAAACATACTGATAGTAATATGTTCGTACAGTTTATGGAAAAACTCCAGTGGAAGACCTTCAGAACAGCCATTCTGCACCAAACTCAATTATTTCCTAGAAATATCACAGCAATTCTTTCTTTCTATCTTTTTATTTATCTTTGTCGCCTTTGCTTGATTATTTCCTTCGGGGAAACGTTTTCAGTTATTCTAGACCAGTGGCCCTTCCAAGACACGCTCGAGTGTTCTCCAATACATAACACAGCAGTGTCACGTGGTTCTTTTCTCATCTATAATCGAAGATACCGTCCATTGAAGGAGACTGTCATAAAAGTGTCACTTCAATTTCATATTTTACTCGCCCCAGACGATGTCCTGCAGAATCATTTCCGGCGTTTTCCTCGCCATCTTTCCCCCGTGTCAAGTACTCGCTGGTATAACCCATTGCCAGTGATGCAAACGCCTCGAGTTCATCCGTTTTAACGAATCTGCACAACGGTTTTCCTGAGTTCTCGCACCAAACCCAACACGCTCCGGATAGTTACCTCTCCTGAACTGAAACAACGTCGACTTGCTTTTTATCCACATCCAGAAGTTCAGCCTGTGTTCTATTGGAAACTTAACATCTAGAGAACTTCTTACGGGTTCTCTTTGGCGTCGACCGTATTAGCACGTCTCCTTCCAGTGGCTTTCCCTTTATCGTCAGGTTTCACGCTTTCCGCAGTCTCAGAGAAGGAATGTTTTGGGGTAACCTCCACGTGCCTCTGATGAAAATCTACTAAATGTCTCTTCCTTTCCACTTGGAAGGTATCGTTGTTGTGCCTAATAGCTGTCCTGGCCAGCTCTTTCTCCGCAAGCAGCAGTTTCTGTTCTATTTTTGCAGTTTCAAGGGCTAAAACGAAAGCTAGTTTTGCAGTCTTTGCCTTTCGTCGAAGCTTCTCAGCTTCTTCCTTTTTCCGATGAGCCTCGGTCCTGTTGCCGTTAACTTCTGCAATATCACCGTCGATTCTGGCGAGGCGCACTTCGTCTTCCAACACCTCACCTTCAATTCGCTTCGTCTCCGCCGTTTCGATCGCTTCCGCTATTTTGATCGCCTCGGCAATCTTTGGAGACACGACATCCATGTTGGTTCTCTGCCTGCCAGACTGAGAAACTGCAGACGCACTGGTTTCATGGTCTTGAGCCTGCATGAAAAGCTGGCGGTGGTGTTGAAGCTGAAGCGCAGCTTTCCTTCTATCGTCCTGAAGACGAGACAGCTTGTCTGCAACGTCTGCCTGCATGTGCGGATTGCTTGGAGGGGAAGATGGTTGGCTCTCTTGCAGTAATTCTCTGTAGAGCTTTGCCGTAAGGAGTGAGACTTCCGCTGCATCCTTGAGTTCCATAGCTCTGTGTCTGAGATGTTCTGCTCTCTGTCTCTCCAGCAAGGCTTTTGCACGGTAATCTTCCCTTTTTCGAACGCGTTTACTTAATTTGCCATTTATTGCTCCGTTATCTGGGCCCTTTCCTTCAACACGATGACTTGATCGGTCGATAGATCTCCTTTTGATGTTCTTGATCAAATCTGTCAGGTTTTCCCCTAGTTTGTCTGTCTGTATAGGAATTTTACTCCGTACTTCCTCTGCTTTCACGAGGAGTTGTTCTTCAGAATGAGCTTTTTCGAGGGATAGCTGAGCTTCGATTTTCTTCATTTCGGCCTGAAGTTTGAGCTCATGTGCTTTGGTTGAGGTCGCAGAAGCTGAATTGTTTTCCCCGTTGAATTCGGAAATTTCGTTGACAATGTTGGCTATGCTGGACTTGTCCTCCAGTATTTTTGCCTCGAGGTTCTTTGCTTTAGACTGATCTTTTTCCCACTGGATGTTCTTCGCTATCCTCTCCCTCACGCCATCTCCCTTGCCCGGAAGCAAGCTCTCCATCTCTCCAGCTTCCTTCTCCAGCTGCTTCTCGAGAGCTCGCTCCTCGCATGCCAGTTTCCGCCTCAGTCTCAGCTCTGCCATCTTTAGATCGGTCACATTCTTCTTGATGTCTTCCTCCAAAGAAATGTCACACTTCGCTTCGACCCGATTGTCGTGCGAAGATGGCCTTGAAAGCAAGTCGCTATGACTAAATATCCCAGTGTTCCTACCGCCCACGTTTTCCTCCTGGTCCAACCCAGTTTCGGAAAGACGCTCCATCTGGGAAATATCGGTGCCGATTTGTTCCAGTCGATTTTTTCTTGCGCGCGCGTTTGCTTCTATATCTCCGACCTCAGATGCCAGTCTCGCTTCTGTCATATCTTGGACAGCGTTTTCTCCTTCGCCGTTGACAGACGAGATTTCATGCAAAGGCGTCAGTTCTTTTTTCAGGTTCTGGAGCGAGAGTTGGTGCTGAGCTAGCGTGCGGGACGCTGCTTCCCTCTCCTGCTTGAGAAGTGCCAGGATGGACGCATCTGCTGTCTGGGAGTGTTCTCGTTCGTCAATGGCCCCTGCGGTTCCCTTTAGGGGTGTAAGATTAGAGTCTGCAGTCTTTCTTTTCTCTGGGACATTTTGCATCTCGTCCATGTGAGTCCTGGCACTTGCAAATTGTGGCGCAGTCTTGGACAAGAGACCTTGAAGAGAGGTTCCGCTGCGCGTGCCTTCATGGACGTTGGAGGATGCAACTGGATGCTGAGGCTTTCCCATCCTCTCCACTGCTTTCCTCAGAGCATCGTAATCCCTCAGAATACTGGTGATGTTACTCACTAGATCCTGTCTGTTTTTTCTGGACGATCTGAACAGATCAATGACATTCTTTTCAGTCTCTTGGCTTTTGTCGTAGAGTTGAGCCAAAGCCTTTGAGTGGCCCTGCACTTTGTCAGCGAGAGCGGCGGAGTCCGCCATCAGGCGCCTCGTCAGCTCCACCATTTCTCCGTTCTGGGCAGAGCTGGACTCCGCCTTTTCCAGTCGCTGCTCCTTCTGCGTGATCTGGAAAAGACCAGAAAGGCTTTTTGCGTCACAAGTAATTGTTTGTTGTGGTTTTTTAATTCATGGAAGAAGAATCCACTTATCGTTGTACCTGTTTCAAGCATTATGATTATATGTATCATCGCCGTCGTCACCATGACAACGATGGTAACCATCATAACAACCGCAACCAAAACCCTCGCAACAGCCATCACCAGGGGAGGTAGCAGCAAGACCAGTGATTGCGGCTGAGCAACTGCTGCTGTGTAATAATACCAACTTAAATAAGACCCCGCTATTACTGTCGATTGTTCCTCATTATATGTTACTACAGATCTAGAACATGAAAGGTTAAGTACTTTAGTATGGCGAAAAGAGGGGTCATGTGAATGTCGTCGTCACTCGAATTGTGCTGATAAACGCTGCTCGAAGTGATATGGTGGAGTGATTAATTACTAGAAATATAACATCCCCAATCTCTCTCTCTCTCTCTCTCTCTCTCTCTCTCTCTCTCTCTCTCTCTCAACAAATAATGACGTACCGTCTCAAACAGACTCACTGAGACGTCCCCAAAGTCATTAAAGCCTCACCACGGCAACGCGACGATCCAGCTCCTGAAGATGCTCAGCAGTCTGTTTCCGGAACTGCTCGATGACGTCATTCCTCTGAACTTCCTGGGTCTGCACGGTCTGATGCTGTGTGACGACATCCCGTAGGTCTCGTAGCAGAGTCGCCAGAGACTTGAGTTCTCCTTGTAGATTCGGCATCGCCTCCCCTGCTTTCCTCCCCGCAAATGTGACGTCGTTGATTAACCCCTGCAACGTTCAGGGTCCGCATGCATGAGAGGGAAGTAACGTCTTACAGCAGAGGAAACAGAGTGCATGAAACATCAGCCCAAACCATTGCAACGATAAAACAAAGAGTAGATTAGATCCGTGGCTATGTGAGAACACGTTTTCTACAGTACAAGTTTTTACCCAAATCGATTCAGGCAGACTCCATGAGAATTACGAAGACGTCTGGTGATGAAGAATTAAAAAAAGTAAAAACAACGAGAATGCTAAAAGCCGCTTTGAACAGTTGACAAACAAATGGAAATTTTAGTATCCATCAATCGTTCAGTAAGGCCTTTGCTTTGTCATCGATGAAGATTTTTTAACATTAAAATTTAGCACTTCTTTGTCCATTATGTAAGATAGTTTTTTACTTCCTCGTTGCTCTGTTTTACACCGTCTCTGATCTCCGGTAGCCCACCAGTTACAGAGAGGATACGAGAAACTTTATACACAGAAAGAAAATATGTTGCAAGATGTGTTATTTGGAGAAAGTCTTTCGTCAGGCAAGTAATGGGGTGGCTGAAGATGCGAACTACATGGCACGGTGTCTCTTTGGTTATGTGAACGAATAACAAAATAGAGCAACACGCTTTGATAATGTATGTCTGACTCGATAATGAGAATACAATCGTCGACGACACTGCAAAATACATTCCATGGGATATGATACCTCTAGAAATTAGTGCACATTTCAATGTGGGGTGAAACGCCCGATAAACATTCTCAGAATATAAATATGTATTTGGTCCAAATGATGCCATAACAAATAGTTCTAGAATGTGCTCAAAAGCCAGAAGAATCACGAAGACTCTTCTATTAAAAAGTGTCAGTAGGTGTTAGGGCACTTCAGCAACAAAGACAGAATTTGATCGACAGGATGATAACCATGCCATTCTATCACGACCAAATGAATGTGATGATGTGCCAATGTTCTCGGGAGGAGCTACATCACGTACAGACACAGTGACACAACTTCTATCAACACACTGCTTCATTCACCATGGAGCAAGCTATTGAGAGCTTGCCACGCACAAGACCCAAAACTGCTCAACATTCACAGAATTAGTTAGCCCGTTTTCTCCATTCAAGTTAAACTTCCATCCATATATCAGTTCGCATTGATTACGACATTTTGAATCTGCCTCACCTCAGCCTGCAGCATGGACCTGGAGTTCTTGTTCCTCGTGTCCTGCAGACCAAGGCCTCTGTTTCCGGACAGGCTGGAGCTGGCTGCTTGCGTCAGGCTGGATGTCTGGCCCAGGCTGGAGTTCTGTACGCGTCCAGCAGTGGAGCCGCGTTGCAGGTCAGTGGTGCTGTTGCTGGAGAGGCTGGGCAAGGCCTTCCTGACGGACTCCAGCTCCACCTCTGTCCTGGCCTCCTGTCGCTCCAGGGATGACGTCTTGTCTTTCATGGCGTGCACGGCCTGCTCCATCTGGCGTCGACTTGCCTCCACCCTGCACAGCAAGGATTGGTCATCTCTGCAGGTTTAGTGAGGAGCGATTGCCTGACTTGAGGCTTAAACCACACACTCAAAACACAGGTCCAATATACGCCGGTTTTGATATACCTCTCACTGGCTTGTAAATGCTGTTTACAGCCAATACCGTAGCATGCCCTATAACCATGATAACGTTAATATTCTGAGTGAAGGAGAGCGGTTTGAGAAAATCGTGTGCCACATGTCACGAAAGATCAGTTTTCGTATAGACAATTTAACAAAGCTCCCAAGCGAGTGCTTTTGCAAGGAAAGCCATTATTTATCAGCATTTTAAGGTTATGAAATTTTAAGACGGTTTGCATGCAGGAGCAACAAATATATCGTCTATAGATAATGCTAAACTATACGTTCATATCATTGATTAATTAATTAGCAGTTCCTCAAATATAATCAATTTGAATTTGCGATATTCTTTTACATATTACACAAACAAGAAGGGCAAACCCCATACGACTCACATGCTTCACCTTGACCTTTACATGACCTTGACCTTCAGGTGACCTTCAAGGTCAAGGCCAATTAACTACACCTAGCAATGACATCATACACTAAACTAAGAAATACTTTACACATTTTTCCTACCAAAATACATGTGACCTTGACCCAAGGCCAAGGTCATCCAAGGTCATGCAACACAAAGCTGTTAATTCAAGACATAGGAAGCACAATGGTGCTTATTGGCACTTTCTACCATGAGATATAGTCACTTTTAGTGGTTCACTACCCCATTTTGGTCACATTTCATAAGGGTCAAAGTGACCTTGACCTTGATGATATGTGGCCAAATGTGTCTCATAATGAAAGTATAACATGTGTACTACAATGTCATGAAGTTTGGAACAGTTATCTTTCATAGTTCAGGGGCAAGGTTGCTTCTAAATATGTATGCAATCCAACTTTGAACAGCTCCTGTGACCTTGACCTTGAAGCAAGGTCAACCAAACTGGTATCAAAAGATAGGGCTTACTTTGCCCTATATACCATATGTAGGTCAGGTATCCAATCGAAAAAACTTCAGAGAAAATTGAGAAAATGTGAAAAATGGCTGTTTTTTAGACAACATTTATGGCCCCTGCGACCTTGACCTTGAAGCAATGTCAAGTCACCATGTATGTTTTCTGAGGCCTTGTCATCATACACCATCGTGCCACATTTGGTATTGATAGACTTAATAGTCTCTGAGAAAAATCCAACGTTAAAGTTTTCGGACGCCCGGACGCCCGGACGGACGAAACGGGTGAGTACATAGACTCACTTTTGCTTCGCATGTGAGTCAAAAATAATGCAATAATAAAGACTCGATTCTGCAACAAGCCCTAAAGAGACAGTGAAAACGTCAGCCTTTGCCTTTCGCTCAATAATCTGTTGCCTGTGCAGCTTTACTTCCAACATCGTCATTGAGGCCACGACGCGTTACGTTACCACGTACAGCAATGGCAGCTGCCGAGGACAAGGAGAAACGCACGCACCATCCTCCACAGCTTGTACATTTAGTGCAAAACCAGCGTCCACTTACTTCTCAGCCAACTCCTTCAAGGCATCGATACTGTAATGTTCGGTTAGGGTCCTGTTGGTCTTCACCACCGGAGTCTGCAACAAAAGTTTGGATGCTGCACCCTTCTCCTCTCCTGTCTGTCGGTTAGCTTGCGGGAGAAAAGCTGGCATTTCACCCAATCAGCATAAGTACTTGAGCATTGTGCATGATTTGTGTAGTAAACAGAAAAAAGAGAGAGAAAAAAATCAGACTTACAATTTAAACTATCGCATTTCTTGTATATTTAGCATAGGCCTATATTCTTTTCAGTCAAACTAGGTTTTTACCTCGCGTTTGTACATTCTCACTTTAGTTTGAGATGTCTTATCCGAATCTTTAAAATAATGAGATCAGGTCAGCCTATTAGTCAGGCTGCTCTTTGTGGCTCTATGGTCGAGTGGTCAGCGCACTTGACCTGCAGTTGATTGCGACTAGTGGTTGCGGCACTACAAGCTGCACGAATGCTAGAGTTGTCTCCTTGAGCAAGGTGCGTAACTCACATTGTTTCTCCCCACCAAGGAGTAACTCTGTGAGGGCTATAAAGGACATTTGCGAAAATTAACATTGGCGCATTCATCTGCAGCTCGATTGCATACTCCCGAGGGAGTTTGAATGATATCGGAATGATAGCGAAGGTAGCCCGATGACCAGGGGTTAAAAGTGTACTATTTGAGCACGCACCAACGGGTGAAAAGTCCCAGGGTAAAAGCTATGCCCTTTACCCGAACCCTTACCTTCTGTTCCTTCGTCACGATGGGGGCGTGGGCATTGCTAGCATTGCGGTCCAGGCCCGCACTGCTGTTGCCTGCCCGAGCCAAGGTGCTGTTGCTGGAGAGGCTGGGCAAGGCCTTCTTGACGGACTCCAGGTCCTCCTCTGTCTTGGCCTCCTGTCGCTCCAGGGATGACGTCTTGTCTTTCATGGCGTGCACGGCCTGCTCCATCTGGCGTCGACTTGCCTCCACCCTGCACAGCAGCGTTTGGTCATCTCCTCAGTAACTTAGGATAATAGTGCAATTATGTGATCATCTCTGCAGTGATTTCATATGTAGGGTAATTATGCGTTTATGTGATCGTCTCTGCGGTGGTTTCATATGTATGATAATTATGTGTTTATGTGATCGTCTCAGCAGTAATTTCATATGTAGGATAATTATGCGTTTATGTGATCGTCTCTGCAGTAATTTACACACGTAGAATAACTACGCATTTATACGGTCCTCTCTGCAGTAATTTCACACAGAGAATAATTATTCATTTACGTAGTCGTCGCTTCGGTATTTATAAAACCACACTGAGGATGACGTATTTGTTGGCGATTGCCAGTTCCAGATGCAAAGCCAAACCGTGCAGAAAATAGAAGAGAAAAATCCTATCCCAGGTTCATAGTCTATAGCCACGACCATCACATACACTATCTTCTGAATCATTACTATCGAGGCCATAACCAACAGAGCCCTCAACGCAGCAGTCAGCTCTGTATATGTGTAGTCATTAGAAGTATCTGAAACACTGACGGTGATTACAAAGCATTGAAAGCAAATCTAACACACCAACTGGTTGCATATAACATGGGAGAGACACGATCAATATAATCGCAGAAAATTGCTGGGTTATCTCCTACCAGAGTAACATGACTCCTCTCATTCAGTTTAATGTATATTGTCTCATGCGCTAAACTTACCTCGTCTAAAATGGAATAATTTGTGGAACGTTTGCAATGGTGTCGTGGCTACCTACTTGTGAGCCAGTTTATTGACAGATTCCGAGCTGGCAGGCCTATGTATGGTGGGCCCAGTGAGGTCCGCTACGGACCCCAACTCCTCCTCCATCTCCTGCAACTTCCTGTAGGCTGTGTTCTTCCTCTCGCCATGCTTTCCATGGTAAAATAAGGAAAAACGCAGATGTAAAATCAGAAAAAACACAGATGTAAAATCAGGAAAAACACAGATGTAAAATCAGGAAAAACACAGATGTAAAATCAGGATAAACACAGATGTAAAATCATTAAAAACACAGATGTAAAATCAGGAAAAACACATATGTAAATAGGAAAAACACAGATGTAAAATCAGGAAAAACACAGATGTAAAATCAGGAAAAACACAGATGTAAAAATCAGGAAAAACACAGATGTAAAATCAGGAAAAACACAGATGTAAATCAGGAAAAACACAGATGTAAAATCAGGAAAAACACAGAGTTCAGCACTGAGAGTTAAATTCACGACGTGGGCAACAAAATTCATTCTAGATTATTGGGTTAGGAGATGGCAGATACACAAATGACATTTTAAACATTCGTTTTTGGGGAGACGAAATCTGATGTTCCCAATAAGAAAATACAAATGAGTCTTCTATTCATCATCAACAGGTGTTGACAATCCGATAAACCAATAATTATGGAAAATCTCGAAGGCCCAGGATTCCCCTGCGTTGATTAATGCACATGCGCTGTTGATAGATTTTACTCATCACCACGGTAAATATACGCACAGAGGCAAGAGTACGTACCTACGCCACACGCTGACATAGTCATGTGTGCGCATGCGTATGCACACAGCGCATCCATGCACGCACTGCTCACCCGCACGCAGGCATGTTCAAGCAATGCAATCAGATCCCAATTTTTTCATTCTCTCTCTCTCTCTCTCTCTCTCTCTCTCTCTCTCTCTCTCTCTCTCTCTCTCTCTCTCTCTCTCTCTCTCGCTCGCCCCTAATTGTACTCGGCAGTCGGTGCTCACCAGAAGTTCGATGATGAGACTTTTGAGATGGCGGATTTCTCTGAGCAGGACTTGAATGTCGTACAAATCTGGAGCCTGTGGTGAGTCTTCAGGAAACAGCTGCCTCACATCGGAGCCTCGACTTCCACCAGACGCACTACGCCGGCCGTCCCATGGATCTGTGTTGGAGACAGCGCTGTTGTTGAATATTAAACTCTCCATGGATGTGGAACTGTCGGGAGAGGCCTGCAGATTGCTTTGTGGAAGGAGACTGATCTGTGGTTTGGAGACTCCGCTGTTCAAGACTCCATTGTAGAAGGGTTTCATGTCTTCCTTTGACGAATTCCCTGATGTAGTGGTGTTTCCAGTGTCGCCTGCCTTCTTCCCGGGGAGAAGTGGCTTGCTTCGTCTGCGCACAGCTGATAATTGAGAGAGATTATCAAGTTACGGCAGACTGTTTAATTTCAAACTCTTGGATACGTATCACTGAAAGGCTTTTTTGAGATGCTTGAATATCAAAGAAGTGATTGACCTTTCCGGAGACAAATTGCAATTCTTCATTCAAGTAGCGCAATGTTAGCCCACTTAAGAACAATTAGTTTATACATTTGATTGAAAGGACAGCCATTTCAAATGCGAACTTTTCTTCTATGTTGATTTTGAAGCGACTAAAAGAACTGTTTATTTTTGTTTGAGAAACTCTCTGAAAAACGTGTTCAATACGTTATTTGTGTACATCTTGAACCCATCACTTATTTGTAATACGCTATTTTGGAAAGTATAAGGCTTATGTAATACCTCCGATGAAAACAAAAAATTACAGAGAAAATAGTGGCTTCTGTAAAACTTCTTAAAGGAAATTTGTGTCATCCATGGGAATCGTAAACAACCGACATGTCTTCCAGTGCTTGAAAAACCTGGACAAAAGGTAAAGTTTTTACAGAATATCATGCTAATCAAACCTCGCAAAATCAACAGTAAGTAAACGGTTATAAGTAAATAGGCTGATTTTCATAGCAAACCTTTGTCGTGCGTGGGAATGTGAGACAGCAGACACGTTCTGGAACGCCTGAAGAACTTGAACTGGACACAAGTAAAAGATGTCTCCGTGAGACACGCCTGTGCGCAGTCGTCAGCAGTTTGCAGATGACTGACGACAGCTCCATGTGAAGTATGTCTGACCGTTCTTCCCTCCACTGAAAACTGCATAATATCTCCTAGAGAAATCACGACAATCAACAAAATGGCAATTTGGGAGAAAGGGGAAACTTTCGACTTTTCCAAATGAGAACTTCCGATGACAGGAATATTCTTCATCTCCCGAACCCATCGTTATTTTCGTCTGTATTCCTGTCATCTTCAAAGTCCATGGTTTCTTCGTTCTTAGAGCAGCTTCCAGTCTCCTTTGAGTATTCTCATGAAAATGTCACAGGAATAGTTATGGCTGCGGTACAATGACGCCATTCATTAAAACATGTCTGCGTAATTCTTTACGTCACGTGAGAACTACGAGGCATTGCAGTACGTACAGTAAGAGGCATTCTAGTCCACTACTGACTAAGGTCCACAGAATGAGTAAGAGGTTGCCACCAAAGTTTGCCGCGAGAAACCATAAACAAAATGAAGTTTATGAGATGAAAAAGATAAAGTTAAACTTTTGTCTATATGTAAATTGACATGGTTGACAATCTGATGTACAGCGATTGCCATCGAATGCAGTTCATCACTCAGAGATTCCCCGGCAATAAACATTTACAGACCTGCTTTGATGGATGGCAACAAAAACGATACGATTTCTAACTGCAGATATTATAGGAGTGTTGGGGTGTAGTAGGGTGTGAGGTGGAGTGTGAGGTGGAGTATGAGGTGGAGTGGGAGGTGGAGTGGGAGGTGGAGTGGGAGGTGGAGTGGGGGGTGGAGTGGGAGGAGGAGTGGGAGGCGGAGTGGGAGGTGGAGTGGGAGGTGGAGTGGGAGGTGGAGTGGGAGGTGGAGTGGGGGATGGAGTGGGAGGTGGAGTGGGAGGTGGAGTGGGAGGTGGAGTGGGGAATGGAGTGGGAGGTGAGAGTGGGGGTGGAGTGGGGGGGTTGGAGTGGGGGCATTCTAGTAAACTAGAGAATTTCGCCTAACCGGCAAAAGTATCCTACTGACTGCTGGTTTAACAGAATGGGGTGGGGGTGGAGGTGGAGGTGGAGTGGGGGATGGAGTGGGGGGTGGAGTGGGGGGTGGAATGGGGGTGGGGTGGGGGGTGGAGTGGGGGTGGGGTGGGGGGTGGAGTGGGGGTGGGGTGGGGGGTGGAGTGGGGGGTAGAGTGGGAGGTGGAGTGGGAGATGGAGTGGGAGGTGGAGTGGGAGGTGGAGAGGGAGGTGGGGTGGAGTGTGAGGTGAGAGTGAATTGAGGGAATAATCAGATCAGACAGTCACGACACACTAACGAAACCTATGCTTTATTTTCCACAACCAAGGTCAAGTGAGAAATACTCAACAAATTCATGCTGTGCAAGCATTCATCAAGGCATATCATCATTCCGAGTTGTCCAGCAAGAATGAGAAGTTGTCACTGATGCTCGCCTTCAAAGTTTATCAACTTGTTTACGGTAATTCACTAGAGGAGAGACGGAGAGATTAGAGCGGGCTCCTACAGCTAATCGCTCGATATTTAGAGCAGGTGACGTCATGGAGCAAAATGACGCATACATGTCGTACCTTGACCAAAGATTATAGGTTACACCTATATAATGTGTAACCTATAATCTTTGCCTTGACTGCTCTAGGAAAGCGTGTGGACGACTTTGCATGAGAAATAATGGTAATGCAGACGTTTTCAGGACATAAAGTGTCCATCGCGACAAAAAAACACGACAGTTTTTGAAGACGACTCGACTGACAGAGAAAAATGATCGTTCGCGAGCAGCATTTTCGCCAGATGTCACTTAGTTTGCCGTTGGTAACATGCGAAGCTCATCTCTGTGGATCCTCTTAGTCTGGGCTGCTCTACACGGAAGTCCATGGCTGCCTGCTGCAGGTGGATTCTCTCTAAGCAGACTGCCCAAGTCGCTACAGGAACGCACGGTGGGAACCAGGGAGGAGTGCCTGCAGACCTGCCTGCGGGAAACCTCCACACCCTGTCGCTACATCAAGTTCTACGCAGACTCGGGCCTCTGCCTCATGACGGCCCACATCAATGGCGCAAAAGGTATGTGTGTGTGCGCATGTGTGTGCGTGTGTGTGTGTGTGTGTGTGTGCGCATGTGTGTGCTCGTGCATAGAGGTGCTTGCGTGCGAACATAAATAGATCGCCTGCCCTGCTGTCTCCATCCGTGACCTGATGAAGAGAAGGAGCTGTGAAAGAGTAGAGGCGCATACCGAGAAGTAAGAATAGTGAGAGGAAAAGAAAGATGAGCAAGAGGAACAGGCGGACGATCAGAGTATGTTGTCGTTATGAGAGCTTCATGGATGACACAGAGTCCCGATCAAGCTCGGCAATCATATTTTCTCCTTTCCTTTACACGTCTTCATTGCTGCCTGCTAACTGCCATGTCGTGCCTCTAATGTCTGCAGGTTTCCAGGCAGTGCAACCAGGGCGCCAGACTCGAGACAGTCATGGAAGCAAGACAAGGAGAAGCGACCCGCCCCCTGACGACGACAAACTAGACGTGAGTGACCCGTTCATAGATGTCCCCAGTCTCGGGCATGCCTTTTCCACGGAGCAGGTGCGTGCTGTTGGAAACTGCAGGGTAGCGTAGTATTGTGAAGTGATTGGAAAAGAAATAGAAAGGCCGGTGTCACAGTAGTCTGTGAAAAGCTTAAGTCGACATCTTATGTTGGCCTCATGTGTGTGTGTGCACGCGCGCGCGTGCGTGTGCGTGCGTGCGTGTGGGTGCGTGCATGCCAGTGCTTGTGTTGCTTGAATGTGTGCAAGCAGTGCGCATTTCAGTTCGGGTTGCCGTCTTAACTACGGCGCCACTGACGTCCTCATCAAATTAGACACATCATCGAGCGCATGCGCGTGTGCGTGTGTCCTTTGCCTGCCTTTGGCATGGAGGTTAGCAGCGCGCCTGCTGTGTAAGTGCGTCATTTTCCTTTTGCTCAAATCTTGAAGGCCTAGAACTACGTATGTTGGGTGCAAAACAGCATACAATCTAAGACAACAGAGTCATTCCAAACATGACAACCCACCATTTATATCAGATTCACGCACTCTTGTTCCACAACTGGCATTGTATTGATGGCATTTCCAAATCAATCACACAGACTTGTGTGCACAATATTATCATGCCGGATCATCAAGCATAGCTTAGATCTAGATTTCGGTTTCAACTGGTTTTCTACGATAAATATTACAGCATTAACTGAAACAGAGGGAAAAATCATCACTCTGCAAGCGAAACGCTTATTACCCAAATTTTACAACATCCACAGGCGATCAACATCACCGCAACCAGCAGAGAGACTCAGGGGACTGCACGGGCCATTCAGCGCTACGCCCACAGGTGGGGGCCTTATCTTCCTGTCCGTCCGTCAGTCTTTTTGTATTACCGGATCTCTCTGCCTGCCTGTCTGTCTGCCTGCGTCTTTGTCTTCCTGCTTGTCTGGTTGCTGCTTTGTCTGCCTGCTCGTCTGTTTGCCCGCCTATTTGCCTGATTGCTCGTCTCCTTACTGAGCTGGCTGCTTGACTGCTCGTCTGTTTGCCTGCCTACCTACCTGCTTGCTTGCCTGCCAACTTGTCTGCCTGCCTACTAGTCTGCCTGCTTGCTTGCCTGTCTACTTACCTGCTTGCTTGCTTGCCTGCCTGCCTACCGATCTCTGTGTTCAGAGTGCAGCACAGCCAGAGACTGATGGAGGAGGCAGTGAGGGAGGCAAGCGCCAAGACGGAGTCCCTGGAGAGGAGAGAGCAGAAGTCGGACTCTGCACTGGTGCTGGTGATGAAAGTGCTCATCTCACGCCTGGCCAGGGACAGAGAGGTCAGGAGAGAGGTCAGGCAGCTGGAGGAGGCACTGGCCAGTCTGCAGAGCAAGGTGGGTGTCGTCCTTAGATGGGAGCGTTACCCAGGATGCCAGAGCAAGTTTCGGACCTTCATTGTCATCCAGTGGAAAAAAAGTCAACCAGGGAATACCCCCACTTTGTTAAGGCTATGTCATTGCGCCCTTTGTGGCAATGCACAAGTAAAATTGGTCTACCATGTGTCAAGACAACTAAAACAGGAATCCACGTATAAATATTATGTTTGATAACCTCGTCGACCGCCTTTCCATTCCTGTGTATACTAGTAGTCATTTCATTATAGTGGCAACCTTACGACGTCGATCTCGGCTGCCCGGTTGTCGAACACTTTTCAAGGGGCCAAAGGCAACGGTGATGTGTAATCATACGTTGCCACCATGTATCGTTTCAAGAAACGTTTCAGTGTGTGCTGATGAAATCAATAATACATGTAAGGCAGTGCGAGAAACCACTGGGAGCAGGTTCGCCATCTCTAGTGACCAGCTCCCATATCACGCCAGCAGCGACATCAACACACGATGTGTGTTCAGGATGTTAGTCTCATAGCAGATGCGCCAAGTTCAATGAGTAGTGCTGTCCTCTAGAACGAAGGGGGCCTTATACTTATTATTATCTCTCATTGATTATTGGTCGTCGCGTTAAGTCGGCATCTGGCAAAAAGTAATTCAAGATTCAGTTTGACATCACAAAATAAAGGGAAATTCATTTCTACCCTGATGAAAGTGGGTCTGATAAATTCAATGTGGTCGGGTGTTACAACACCTGTGCCCTTTCAATACTTTCATTCGCCGTTGCCTTCTTATTCTTTGCAAAATTCGCAACTTTATTATTAGTCACGTTATCGCTTTAATAGGAGAAACATACAAAGAGACTGTCAGAGACTGATTCTTTGCCGCTCGTTTTTACGTACACGTATGTAAACGTGTCTTTCTTTGTCGCTATTCTGTTGATCATCGCTAGAATTCATTGCAAGGCAGATAGTACAAAGACATTCTTTTCCAAACGTTACGTTTCACGAAGACTGGGCGCTACTTCGTTGCAGGCAGAGAAAAACACTTCCAGAAATTTCGCGGCTCGAGGGGAGGGGAGGGAAATGGAGGGGAAACTGCTGCAGCAGCTGCAGGGGGAGGTGGCAGCACTGTCGCAGAGGCTGCGGGGTCTCCAGGAGAGCTCCAGGCAGCAGCAGCAAGAGGTGGCTTCCGTGGGGACACGCATGGAGGAGCTGGAGGTCTCCAGGAGGAAGATGTCACGGCGTCTCTCTCGCCTGGGCAGGGTCGTCGCCAACAGCTCTGGAGAGGTGAGGCCATCGGCGATGTGGGGCGGCTAGCAGAATCTCTGCAAGCCTGCACCGGTGTCAGCTTCATTACATAAATGTATCGATCATACTTCTATGGACACAATTGGATGTCTTCCTTACTCAGTGCTGTCGTCTGAGTTGTTCTAACGATTGTCTGGCCACATTTTATGAAGAAATACTGCTTATTTCTTCCCTCGATCCTTGCCTGTTATTTGCTCAACCTACACTGGCTGAGCTCTCTTAAGCATGCCAGAGACTTTCCGTATAGTTTGTTTTACTCCAAACAACTTTGCATGTTATCGATCAATGTAAAGACGAACGTTTAGCTTGTTTTGCATGGTGCTGCATGTGCAATTGCAGCACTGACGGCGCGTATATTAACTGAGCACTTTTTACCTGTATCAATTATGAACACTCTTCTACCACTGTTGCCTATTTATTCGTATTCAAACTTGGTGTTTGTCAAACTGATGAAGGGCTACGCCCGAAACGTTTGTTTTCTTACTAAACCTGAGATTCCAACACCTCCCAGTAATCTTTGTGATCATTATTTGTTTTGTCTTCTGGAATGCGGCAGTCCATCTTTTATAGATCTACGTTCTAAGTTTGAGATTTGCACAGTCGTAATCCAGCTTGAAATACGAGACAGCATCTACTACATTGTATCTTGTTTTATTATTATAGCTTCTCATTCTTAATCGTGCTTAATGTTCGTGTATATTACTTGTATGTGGAACCAACTGATTTTAACTTCTTTGTGTTGTTAATATGCTACATTGTTCAGGCAAATTTATGTCTGTAATTACTTTAACTACATATTATGTAAATATCTCTGCATACTTGTAATACACATATCAAGTATTGTTCTTCAAAGTCGGTTTTTTGTATGTACGTGGTGGACAAATCAAATTCTGCTATAGCAGTAATAAAGATGTATTATATTGTACTGTAATGTACTAAATCACAAGTAACTTAGCAAGATTGGTGTCAGACTTTTCCAACAGGTCGTCTAAGGTTTAGTTCTTATGTTAAATCCACGCAATAGAGCACTTTGTCACCACTTCGATTGGATTGGATTGATGGTGTTTTACGGCCTATCAGCCTTTGTAGGCTATGTAAGGCCAGTAAGCACGAACATCACTAGAACAGTTTAGAGTAAAAGCAAATCAAGTCATGGTGTCCCTAGTTATTCGACTCCTACGAATCGCGTAGGGAGACGCGGTGGGTCAATTCTTACCCCAAACCCACAGGGGGATCACCACTTCAACACACATCCCAAGTGTTCCGCGTCTTTCACGCAGGTGGAGAACTGCAAGTCTGTGAAACGTTATGTAAATTTATGTTCGTGAAGCAGTACACTGTATTTGTTACAGGTTCCATGCAAAAAGGATTCGCTTGTGGATATGTTGCCTCTAACCTACATTTCCTGAAAATCGGCTTTGCACACTTCATACATTGCACGACACACGTCATCCACACATGGTCTGCTACAACAAAGCCATCTTCACTCCATCCACAGCTTGACAAGATCGAGGGCGAGCTGCCCAAGATGGCGGACGGTGCCGAGACGGAGAATCGCCTGGTGGACCTGGCAGGGAAGGTCAAGGAGCTGCACGGTGACTCCAGCAGACACGCCCAGACCCTGGACCAGCACGCCACTGCCCTGGCCCAGCTGTCCAGCCAGGACAGGGCGAACAGGAACACACTGGACTCGCTGGCCAAGAGCCACACGGACGATGTGGACCAGTTACGGATGAAGATCCAGAGTCTGACACAGGAAGTCAAAGCCTTGCGCTCTGCCACGGCGGCAAATCAAACTTCTCGTGCCCAAAACACCACGTCCAACATTTCCGCAATTGCCCAACGCCAGGTCCTAACCGAGAAGGAGCTGAAAGAGACAGAAAGAGATATGGATCGCCTGGAAAACAGTCTGAAGGACGTCAAAAACGTGCTGAGGCAAATCAAGTGGAGCTCAGAGAAGACAAGTCTTCAACCCAGGGTCCCCCCTGCCCGGCCAAGTCCACCACAGGAGGAGCGGAAACAAATTGTTCAGAAACCACCCTCCGCGCTCGCAACCCTCGAAAACGAGAAAAACTTGATCCTCCAGAAACTTGAAGAGGAGGCAGCTCTTCTTAAAAGGCAGAAGAGTCAGCAACTGAGAAGACACATGCAGCGAGAACGAGAAGGTACTGACAAGCTAGGTGACTTGTCCAAAGAAATCGAGAGGGAAAAGGAGGCGGCAAAAGTGGAGGACATTGAAGCCAAGATCTTCGTCGAGGGATCCAGACTAGCCAAGATCAACAGCCAGATAGCCCAGATCAAGGGTGACTCTCGCAAGGCCAAAGTGGAGCAAGAGAGGGCAGAGGACCTGCAGCTGGAAGCAGAAGAAGCGAAGCTACAGTCGAAACTGTCGCTCAAAACTGCCCTGGCTGAACAAAGAATCCTGCAGGAAGAGCAACAAAGGTCATCACCAGTGCAGACACGGACCGAAAGAACCAACTCCACTCGAGCCACTGGGCTGGAGGCAGAAAAACGAGAGGCTGCCATAACTCTGCAGAATGATAAGGAGATGCTACAGAAAATGCTTCATGAAGAACAGAGTTTTCTTGGCAAACTGACACCAGCCTTCAAATCCAGCACAGAGGATCAACTGACTAAAGACATACAGAAGGCGGAGGAGATAGCCCAGGTCAAGGGCCTGGAGGCAAAACTCCTGGAGGACAGGGCCCAGATAGCACAGCTCAACAGCAAAATTGCCCGGGCTGAGGGGGACAAGGCAAAAGCACTCGTGTCCCAAGAAAAAGCAGACGACTTGAGGAACAAGGCAGAGGAGATCAAACTGGCGTCCCAGCTCTCACAGCAAACTGCAGAAATAGGAGCCAAGCTGCTTGAGGAGAGTCAGCTCAAACACGCACACAAGGCACAAGGCCCCAAAATGAAACCTGCACAGACAGCAGCCCATACACTACAACACAGCGGCAATAAGGATGAAAGAGAGCGAGAAAAACTGAGGAAGGACATTCTTGCAGCAGAAGAGCTGGCCAAAATCACCAAAGCAGATGCCGAAGCTTTGGAGGACGAAGCAAAAGTGGCTGAGCTGAAGAGTGAAATGGAAGAAGCTCAAGAAATGAGCAAGGGTGGAAAAGTCATCTAGAGTGAACTTGAAGTGAACATTAACTATGCATTTCCCCCTCTCAACTGGAAGCATGTAGCTGAAATACAGGCTGCATACACCAAGTCCTAAAACTGAATGTGATAGCACCTAAAACAGCAGTGCCGCAGAGTCAGTATAATAGGTTAGATATGAACTCTTCAACAAATAGCAAACAATTTCCAAAAGGGTCAAATGTGGGAACAGCACTAGCCCCATATCCATAGCTACTCTGATAAAACCTCAGGAGCAAACCTCCCTTGACAAGTGCCAGCAAACCTCCCTTTACAAGTGCCAGCAAACCTCCCTTGACAAGTGCCAGCAAACCTCCCTTTACAAGTGCCAGCAAACCTCCCTTGACAAGTGCCAGCAAACCTCCCTTGACAAGTGCCAGCAAACCTCCCTTGACAAGTGCCAGCAAACCTCCCTTGACAAGTGCCAGCAAACCTCCCTTGACAAGTGCCAGGGCAGTCACAGGACCAAGTGCAGCGATATATTAAGAGGATAAAGACAACACAAACAACTGATATAATACAGACTATCAAAAATTACAAAAAGGAAGAAAAGATATTAACTCAGCTTTCGAACGTTTCATTCTTGTTGGCGAGAGCGCTCATTACAACTGTCCATGAGCCACTGCCACTCACAGAGCTGTACACAAATCACTTCCAGGTAGAATAGGGTGTATCCATGGGATTTCTATGCAGGCTTTATTCCAGTAATCTTGATAATCTCTACACCAAATCACATTTTGAAATACTGTATACATTATTTGTAAGCTTTACGCACGGGTAATAGTTGTGTATCATTTCGTATCCATTGGCAGCAGGAAGCTATACTGAGACAGATGCATGTGAGTGAACACACATCATTATTGACATTGGGTTACATTTTCCATCTTCAAGGAAAGTTGTCATTTTTTAACAATAAAAAGAAAAATATTAACAGGCAACTTGTCTCCGTGTTTATTTGCATCCATAAATCTACATAAGTAATGCAAATGACCTTGTACAACTCAACATGACATATATCACTCTCACTTCACAAACTAACAGTAACAAAATAATTAATTCTCAAGAAGACTCAAACACTCTGCATGTTGAATGTACAAAACTGTCAGCAAGAAATTCCACAGTGATCCATCAAGTAATGCAACCACTGCCTCAAAGAGAAGGCAGTAATGGGGTAAAGCTATCTCATCTGCAAACTGCTTTGTACAAAGGGCAACGTCAATTTGGAAGCAAGTCTGAGCAAACTCAAAACCTAGCAATTAGCAATAGTGCAATGGGATCATTCAAACCAGGAGTTTCCTAAACTGTTGGTTTGCTCTGGGTATGGTTTTGGTTTTTAGGGGAGGCAGATGGGGCCAGTATTGCGTTTTTCTATCTTGCAGTCATTGGAAGGGACAGGAAAAGGGTGAAGTCAAAAGGTGAAGAGTGTACCAAGGGAGGAAACTTATGTTGTCACTGGATCCAAGGGAATGTACTTCCGCTTGCTGACAAACACTTTGTGGTTGGAACAGGTGATCATGAACATAAAGTCGTCCCATATCACTGAAAACAAAAGAAAAAACCCAGTCAAATTGCAGAATTGAAATAAAATCCAATGCAAAAAAAATCTAAACTATGTAAAACAAAATCCTATTCCTCATTTTAAAATCACTGGATCAGTTTTCATTTAACAAGCAATATTCATTTTACTTTTTGAGATACTCTTTACTTAGTTGGAATAACTTACAAATTGTGGGAAACTGCAGTCTTAGGTGATTTACTGTGACATAAGGCACTCATTGCACATATATATATATATATATATATATATATATATAGAAACACGAACATGTCAGTCCTACACAAAAAACAAGCATACATGTACATAGGCCTACATCAATCACACACACACACACACACACACACACACACACACACACACACACACACACACTCACACACACACACACACACACAAGCAAGAGCAAACGATAATAACAAAAAATACCAACTTACCCGAGAGCCGTTTGAAGGGGTCTCTCTTGTCCAGAGCAAATGGAATTCTGTTGGCCGTCTGCAGTAGCTGTATGATCTTGGTGGCTGTCATCTCATCATTCTCCAGGTCCCCTCCTGACTGCAGTCACAGACATGGCACACTGTCAACCTTATCCTCATTGGACTAGTAATCCCACCATGTCCTCAGGGGATTTCTGCTTTGCTACCCCCTACCCCACCCCCGGCCCCCATGTCTCTCTTTTCATTAGATTTGTTCACAAAGCGTCAGGGGGATTTGTTTTGTTATCCTCTGTGTGTGTGTGTGTGTGTGTGTGTGTGTGTGTGTGTGTGTGTGGTGTATCTGTATGTCCTGTCTGTCTGTCTCTCTCTGTGTCTGTCTCTGTGTGTGTCTCTCTCTCTTTGTCTCAGTCTCTCTCTGTCTCAGTCTCTCTCTGTCTCAGTCTCTCTCTCTCTCTCTCTCTCTCTCTCTCTCTCTCTCTCTCTCTCTCTCTCTCTCTCTCTCTCTCTCTCTCTCTCTCTCTCTCTCTCTCTCTCTCTCTCTCTCCCCACCCACCCACCCCTGTCTGTCTATCTTACTCTCTCATTTCAGGATCAGTCATGGAAGTACTTATCATTTACAACACATGGAAGAGTATTAAGCTTCTTGAATCTCTTGTATTTAAAAAAAAAGCTCACACATAGAGCAGAACAAGGAAGGGACAAAGGACATTGAAAAAATGTCAGAGGTAAAATGGGCCAAAATAATTATGGACCTAAAAAGGCCTCAAGCACGAACAAAGAGGTCACTAGCTCCTTCAATTGCTGGTATGATGTAGCCTTAGTTACTGCTTGGTCTGCTAAGCAACAAAAATGTTGTTCAGAGGAGATAAAAACCATGAAAATGTTAGCACCTTCCCTATGGTCACATGGAGACATTTGAGAAATTTCATCCCAAGACAGTTCAGATAGATCAACATTACAAATTACACTGGTAAATTGGGCCAAAGCTCATAAGGCAACCTGAAAACAGTTCCATATCAATGGAATTTCTCCATACAAATAAGTACAGAGCTCTGTTGCAAACTCCAAAAGAGACCCAGAAATATGTGCATTTTCAGTTCATGCTTCAATGCACTCCTTAGCTTCTGCCCTGCTCTACCATCCTATGTTCAGATTCACATTATGTGTTTCATATGGTTTTTTTCTTGGCATTACAGCACAATTAAAAAATATGTAACTTGCAATATTAGTATGACAAAGTTCCACAACAATCTCTGATCAAGGAAGCAGGCGACATACGCTTATGACAGCTCCTTCCTCTGTGAGTACAAGGTAGCCAAGGGAATCCGGAATACGATCCATTCCATGCGTCATTTTCACCTGAAAAAGAAAAAAGTGCATTTTAGGTAATACTGGAAATATACAGCAGTTTTCAAGCATGTCTCAACATACGCATGCATATTATTATTATCATTATGCATAATCATGTGAACTGCTGGAGTCGAGCCTTCCGCAGCAAAGTGCGTTGAGAGAGTACTGCAAGGAACCGTGTTCACCAGTTTATCAGCATACAGAAACAACTAAAACTTGAAAGTGATCTAGATAGCAAAATAACTTACTGAATGGGCAGCAGTGTCACGTCCACCTTATTTTGATCGTGCACACCTCGAGACGGAAGATGAGACTATTTTCAGAAGTCACATGACGTTCCACAGCAGGAGTCAGTCCTTCTTCAGTAATTCCACTTTAAGATCATACATATAACATGAAATTGTAAATAATATCAGAATTATTTATTTGTATTTCGGAACACAAATATTTTTATATTTATCTTCGAAACGAAATTTTAAAGTCACATGATCACACATCAAGCAAAATATGGCGGATGTTGTCGCTGTGGGCACTTCCCCCTTTTCAAGATCTTGCATGTAGACTTGGTACAGCGAAAGATAAACATATCCTGCCATGGCTACCGACAAAACCTTACAGCGAGTGAAAACCCCATACGATCTTCCCACATGCCAAGTGAGTAGGGAATGGAGTCGGTACCCATATTCTGTGCATTTGCATTCTCCGGGCGTCTGCTCGCATCAATCAGTAGACAGTAATCTGTTGCGATGAATTGCCGTATCTATATCTATTCATGCATTTGCATATTCGTTTGACATTCATTTAGCTAGCGAATGCATGACTCTTCCAATAAATAACCGAAAGTTTGTCAGCTTTCTCGCTAAACAGGGTTGTATTGCTGCAATATTTGCCTTTCGTGCGTCAGTTTCTTCCCACCCCTTCAACTTGTTCAAGTTCTACACATTTTTAGAGTTTAGTCACTAGCGGCTAGCTGTCTAGCATGCTATACTTGTTTTACATAGCATGGTGTCATTAGACATCAGCTCATTCTAAATCAGTTGCAGTCTTACTATGTTATATTCAATTTCACATCGAAATGCATAATCCATATCTGCAGAGCAACATGCCGGGCGTCGTAATAAAAACCGCTGGCGCTGAACCTCCAGGTTTTGGAGAAAAAAAAGATCGGGTTCGAACCCGCAGCCTCTCGAGAAAAGAGGAGGAAAAAACGCACACACACACAAACACAAAAAACCAGGTCGGGTTCGAACCCACAACCCCTCGAAAAAAGAGAAGAAAAAAAAGTTTCATCGCAGAATCGAACCTGGTCATGCATGACCAAGAGCCCTATGCTCTACCAACTGTGCCATTGAAAACTTGTATGTGAAGCATTTATAACGACCTTGTCATAAAACTCCATGGTTCGTATTTTGCACTGTAAATTGTAGAAAAATGTATGATAGCATGAACTGTTTGGTATTTCATACGGATCTAACCCATCAACGTCAATATTCTTCTCGTAGTATCGCATTTTGGCGTCTGCTGGTAGAGGTTTAACATATATTGAAGCGTTTTGCTGAAGTAGGAAAGATAACTCTGTTTGACTCGATGTCATTACGCTGAAAATGGTCGTTGTCCCCAACATTTCCGGGTCAGGGATTGATTAAATCATCATATTTTTGTGACACTGAGACCAGACCATCAAAACAATTAGCACTAGGCCTTGAATCAAATCGTCGTACGAGATGTTACGTTGACTGCAAATGTACAACAGTGCCGCGTGATTGTGTCGACATTCAGTTAGTTCGCTGGGCGATTCCAGGCTTTTAACCAGCGAAGGCAACGATCTAGATGGTACATATACTTTACCGGTTTCACAAATGGAATGAATTTGACGCCAACACAGCGTAGTATCGCTTTTTTGCGTCTGCTGGTAGACGTTCATAATACAAAGAAGCCAAATGTTGTTTTGTGAACGTAGGAAAAGAGTTTGACTCGATTAGGCTCTTACATCTATTGACTATCGAGGGAGGTGCTTCCGAGTGTACGAAATCCATTATCCTCAAAATTCTACTTGCAAATGACGTAACGTTATTAATGACGTCAAACATTACGCAATTTCGCCATTCCATGAACCGCGTATTTGGGGAGGCCCTCTGGAGTGTACGACCTTAAAAAACCAATTTCTCTTCAAGCCTCGATTCTGAAAATTTGATACATTCAATCGGACCTAACTTCCAGTTAGTGTGCAAAATCTCAAGGAAATCCGTCCAGTAGTTTTTGAGATATAAGCCGTGGAGTCAGGACAGACAGACACACACACAGACAGACAGATAAAGTCTGTAGGACCTCCAGTAAACCTGGAGGGATAATACTAATATTATATAACTCATTCAAAATTGTGAAAATTGCCTTAGAATCATTGAATGGTTGAAACTCTCTCTCTCTCTCTCTCTCTCTCTCTCTCTCTCTCTCTCTCTCTCTCTCTCTCTCTCTCTCTCTCTCTCTCTCTCTCTCACACACACACACATACACGCGCACACACACACACACACACACACACACACACACACACACACACACACTCCCTCTCTCACGTTTTTATACACTTACAAATACTTGCAGACAGACACACACACACACACACACACACACACACACACACACACACACACACACACACACACACACACACACACACACACACACACACACAGCTCTATTATGAATTCCAGTCATTGCAATCTTCACTTATATGGGAAGGTGTTTTAAAGTTTTAAACTTGTATCTTGCATCACTGCAGAAACGAATTCGGCACCTGAGGTCGGTGGCTGTACGGAATTTGCTGTGTAAAAGTTACAAAGGAAGGGATGTGATGAAAATGGAAACTTACTTCACCTTGCATGCTCAGGAAAAATCCACAGGTAGGTTGCAACTTTCTTACCTGTGTCTTTCTTGATGCATGATCAACCATTTTCCAGTCTGTATGAAACTATTTGGATTTGTCACTAGAACAGTAGAACTAGAAGCCTTGTGGTGCATCATTTGAGTTGTCATCTTTCTCTATGCTGAACTCTTCTTTGACATGTTGTGGTTCTATGTCATGCCAGTACACTTTGAAGAATAAGGGGGAGTATGTGTGTGTGTGTGTGTGTGTGTGTGTGTGTGTGTGTGTGTGTGTGTGTGTGTGCACACATGTATTTCAAAGAGTGAATGTGTATGTGTGTGTGTGTGCACATGCATGTATGTGTGTGCATGTGTGCATGAATGTGTTAATGTATGTGTATGTGTGTGTATTGTATGCATTTAGTGAGTGATGGAGTAATTGTGTACTTGTGGTGGGGGAGTTGAAGGGTTTGCAGACCTGTTTACCCTTCCGCAATTTGCGGAAATCTTCTGATTTTGAGTCCGAGTCTCCGCTTTTACGGACGATCTTCCGGCCGATATTTCGCTGAAAAAATCGAAATCTTCCTCTTGAAGATCAAAACCTTCCGCATTTTTCTGGTTATTTATCAAATCTTCCTCATAAGGGTTTTTGGGGGTAAACAGGTCTGGGTTTGCATTGGCATGGGTGTGAGTGCATGGTGGATATGAGGCTAGTTTTCCATGGTACTCAAAACTTTCCTTCCACCACACTTTGCCTCATGAATTATACAGAACAGTAACTAGCTAAGTGGATGTGGCGTGCACATGATCTTTGGTATTTGGAACATCCACTGTACAGATGGAATACTCTTTTAGGAGGCCAACATTTATTTCAATTATTTTATTCCTGAAACATTTCTCACCTTAAATGATGCAAGTTATTGTGATGATCAATGTTTTTGTGTGCTGTCTGCTGAATGACAACTTGTGTCATTTTAATGGTCTTGCTAGCCTGTAGAGGCTAAAGCTGAAAAGGGGGTGTTTGTTGGGGTAAGGCAGGCATATTTTGGTATAGCTGACACCTGATTTACCTGTGCAGTCTGAGGTCTTGAAACATTTTCTGTTGGGGAACACATGCTGAAAAACCAGGATGAGGAAAAAACCCAAAATGCAATGTCGGCAGTGTTATGAAACTGATATTGAAACTGTGGCAGGTCTGATGAAGTGTAATACTAATAATAGCAATTTCCTGAACAGTCACCATGGCTGCTCTGCTTGACCGTGGAGCAGTGGAGAGGAACATGTTCTGGAAAACTGTTTCTACTATTTCCTTGAGTAGGAAGTAATGCATTTCAGTGTAGAATATACCTGTACATGATGTTTGTTAAATGTGGTATTGAAATATAGTTTTGAGACAATGACTTTTATTTGATCAAAACATTAATTTTTCTTTGATTTTGAAAGCAATATTTGAAAACTAATGCTGAAAAGAATTTGATCATTATTGAGGTTTCATATGAATTGATGCTACTTTTTAATGTACATGTAAAATATATCAATGATTCGGTTCTGTTTTTCAGCTTTCTACACCAGTGAAAGAATCAAAGGATCTATGGTAAGTAAACTTGTGATTTTTTTATTACCTTCCATAAATGCCTGTGATAAAAAACCGATGAAATATGTTTGTCATTGATGCTCTGGTTCATCAGCTAAGACTAAGAGCCTTCACTTCATTTCTGTAGTTTCTTTCAAGTATGTATGAGTTCTCTCAACCAGCTTGGATACAATGATTTCTTTTCTCTTTATGTGCGCGATAGCCAAGCTTTACTTGGTTACTTATCAGGTTTATTGATCGGGGGTAAAGTGTAAAGAGGTTTGAGACCCAGTGATCGGGGGTAAAGTATAAAGAGGTGTGAGACGCAGTGACCAGGGGGTAAAGTGTAAAGAGGTGTGAGACGCAGTGATCGGGGGTAAAGTATAAAGAGGTGTGAGACGCAATGACAGGGGGTAAAGTATAAAGAGGTGTGAGACGCAGTGACCAGGGGGTAAAGTATAAAGAGGTGTGAGACGCAGTGATCGGGGGTAAAGTATAAAGAGGTGTGAGACGCAGTGACCAGGGGGTAAAGTATAAAGAGGTGTGAGACGCAGTGACCAGGGGGTAAAGTATAAAGAGGTAGGAGACGCAGTGACCAGGGGGTAAAGTATAAAGAGGTGTGAGACGCAGTGACCAGGGGGTAAAGTATAAAGAGGTGTGAGACGCAGTGACCAGGGGGTAAAGTATAAAGAGGTGTGAGACGCAGTGACCAGGGGGTAAAGTATAAAGAGGTGTGAGACGCAGTGACCAGGGGGTAAAGTATAAAGAGGTTTGAGACCCAGACATGAATGATAAGTCGCAATATGAAACCACATCTTAACCTTTTTTTTTACCTTTACTTTTTACTGCTATAATTAACAGTGTTTGACTCTTAATGATGACAACAAAATGAACTGTTTGGGGAATTGAGGATTTTGTAATGGTGTCCCAGGTGTTGATGTGTGCATACTGTTAGCTCTCAATGTGGACTTGACTTCTCTTGCAGAATCCAACATGGCAGAGCTTTGATATGAGCAGATATGAAGACAGTATAGACACAACTAAGACTTGTATCCTTCCTTGGATTATGGAATCCCGTGAAAGTTGCCCAGGACATGGAGTATTTTGGAAAGCTTTCTAATCTGGGCAGCACGCACCTACTCAATACACTCTCCTGTCAGTTTGTCAAGATTCAAACAGAAATACAAAGACCTCTCTCCTCTCTGTCTCTGTCTCTCTCTCTGTTTCTCTCCCTCTGTCTCTCTGTCTCTCTG
>JAWQFJ010002446.1:135220-162720 GCA_034096865.1 Theodoxus fluviatilis | reverse complement strand
AGGTCACACTGAACATAAACCAAACTTTCTCTCACTGAAAAAGCTGTTCAAAACTTCAGTACTGGATCCCCTGAACATAAACCAAACTTTCTCTCACTGAAAAAGCTGTTCAAAACTTCAGTACTGGATCCCCTGAACATAAACCAAACTTTCTCTCACTGAAAAAGCTGTTCTAAACTTCAGTAGTGGATCCCCTGAGTGGTCATAGGGTGGAGAAGATGGAACAGCATGCAGTTTGTTGTTTATTATCAGCTTGTTGTTTTTTTCGTGTTTTTTTTTTTAATGTTTGGAAAAAGTTTTGGGTTGGCTGGAAAAAAGGGGTTGGTAGGGTCCCCCCCCCCCATATACTTCATTACAATATACCTTCTCTCTTTCCCCCCCCCCCCCCCCCCCCAAATCCTCATATTTCCCTTCCTAGCTCACCTCACAGCAGTACAAGTGTTGTGTTCAAAGAGCAGCATAATTGTTTGGTTTCTGTTGCCATGGACAGCTCCAGCAGGGAGGAGTGAAATTTCCGCCCCACTCTGTGATATTCGGCATGTTTGACAAGTACTTCATTGGTTGCGATGACACGGCACTCTTGAAGAAAACTGGACACCATCCACCAGAGGTAATGCAGTAAAATTCTTGTCAGTTTGTGTGTGCGCGCGCGTGTGTGTGTGAATGTGTGTTGTGTGCATGTGTTTAATCATGGGGGCATGGTTTCTGAGAATTCACATTAAAATTACAAGAAAAATTGTTTGAAAAATATTATGAATGCCCTCGTGGTTTTATGTGTTTTAAATTCTATAACATATTGACCTGAAGCCAGGAAATGCAACTTCAGTACAATCAATACTGTCAACAACTTTATGTAGAAATTGATCACTTCCAAGGCTTTGCCAGATGGCTTTTGGAATTGTGCTTAGATTTAGAATTTGGAAAAGCATTTATTCATTCACAGTTATTAAAAAAAAATCCCCCTGTGTGTTCGGGGTAAGAATTGACCCACCGCGTCTCCCTACGCGATTTGTAAGAGGCGAATAACTAGGGACACCATGACATGATTTGCGTTTACTCTAAACTGCTTACTGGCCTTATATAGCCTACAAAGGCTGATAGGCCATAAAACACCATCCATCCATCCATCCATCCATCCATCCATCCATCCATCCATCCATCCATCCATCCATCCATCCACCCACCCACCCACCCACCCACCCACCCACCCACCCACCCACCCACCCACCCACCCATCCATCCATCCATCCATCCATCCATCCATCCATCCATCCATCCATTCATCCACCCATCACAGTAAAATATATTTGGATGAAACAGATACCACTCACTATCTGCACCTTTCCTCTGTTCCAGGGCACTTTCCTGGCCGGCCCCAAAGTTCTGCAGCTTGAGGAGCCAGTGATGCGAATGTCTTACACAACTTCAGCCTTGAGCAGGTGAGGCCCTCACCCATGCTGCACCGTCCTGCTGTTGTCACTGTCCTGCTGTTGTCACTGTCGTGCCGTTATCACTGTCGTGCTGTTGTCACTGTCGTGCTGTTATCACTGTCGTGCTGTTGTCACTGTCCTGCTGTTGTCCCTGCCATGCTGTTATCACTGTCATGCTGTTGTCACTATCATGCTGTGGTCACTGTCATGCTGTTGTCACTATCATGCTGTTGTCACTGCCATGCTGTTGTCACTGTCATGCTGTTATCACTGTCATGCTGTTATCACTGTCATGCTGTTGTCACTGTCATGCTGTTGTCACTATCATGCTGTTGTCACTGCCATGCTGTTGTCACTGCCATGCTGTTGTCACTGTCATGCTGTTGTCACTGTCATGCTGTTGTCACTATCATGCTGTTGTCACTGTCATGCTGTTGTCACTATCATGCTGTTGTCACTGCCATGCTGTTGTCCCTGCCATGCTGTTGTCACTGCCATGCTGTTGTCACTGTCATGCTGTTGTCACTGCCATGCTGTTGTCACTGTCATGTTGTTGTCACTGTCAGGTCATGCCACAGTGCAGCCTGTCAGACTGGTGCTTTGCAGTCTTGTGATGCATATTCATAGGGCGTGGCCGTGGGTGAAATTAAAACCCAGTCACCTGATGCAGTGTCCAGTTACAAGAAGTGTGTTTATTTGCATTTTTGTGCTTGGAATGGTTCAGTGTGGGACGACAGAGAAAGAGATGCAATGGGTGTACAGCCCCTGATTGACAGAAAGTGAAATGGACTACTGGGTGTGAAGTGTGATTGGCACAAGGAAGTTATTCAATGACATGAGTGGGCCAACCCATTTTACACCAAGTGGAGTAAAGGAATCCAACCCCATCACCCAGAGATAGATGATGAAATGACTCTGCAGTTTACAGTATATATTATATTATGAAATCTAACTGATTGCTTTTTGCTTTTTTTGTGACTCATTTTGCACTTTTGTCATTGTTTCTTTCTTCTTCTTTTTCAACCAAGGAAAATAAAAGTCATATAAACAACACTGACATGTATCTTTCTGCAATTTTACTCCTCCCCAGAATTCAGACGGTGCTCCGTGCCATCAAGCAGACGCAGGCCCAGGTCCGGAGGAAGCAGGAGGCCATTGAAGACCACTGGAGAGTCAACCAGAAGAGAACCCAGAAGGTGGATGCAGATTGCAAACTTGCTCCCACAGCCACAGTCTCTCTATGTCATTGCTTGCTGTCTTCCCCCTTGTCTGGATGCTGATCTTAGAGTCAGTGCTGAGGGCTGAAACTGGCTGCTGATTCTCTCTCTCTCTCTCTCTCTCTCTCTCTCTCTCTCTCTCTCTCTCTCTCTCTCTCTCTCTCTCTCTCTCTCTCTCTCTCTCTCTCTCATCCAGTCAAGTCATGCTATGTGGCGATGGTTCAGGGAAGGCAAGGGAGAGTGACAGATTTGAGTTTCACAGACTGAGATGGTTTGACCTTGTTTCCTGTGAAACATCTTAACAGTTTCACTACACACCTCTCCCCATTTATCTTTATATTACTTAAGTTCTGCCAAATATGTTCATCTACATGATAGTCTTGCTTAATTTCAAACTGTCTGGCTGTTTGATGCCCTATCGAATATCTTACAGCCAAGTTGGGTTTTTAAAATAATGATTTGTTGGCTTCATTCCTGTTATTAATGTGTCGATGCACTGATTGGTGTACAGCTTTGTATGATGAATCCTTGATGAGGCCTGAGCCAAAGTCAAATTGGAATAGCTCTCAGGGAGTGGAGGTGGTGCTGATGCTGTGTGGAGTTCAACACACAACTGGAGATGTTTAGTGCTATCCCTCATTAGCTATAACTTCTGGCTGCTGAGCTTTTTGAGGCCATCGTATATGTCTAGGTGGTAATCATCTTCAGGACCCAATGTAGGATTGACGAAGTGGCTCAGTGATAGGGGGCAAATTTGAAAGCAGTTTGAGCATCAGATGTGGGCTAAAAGTCTCTGTATAAAATACTACCTTTACCCATGTTCTTACCCTTATGAACTAATGACTGAGTTCTGGTCCAGAATAGATAGGACTGATTTCTTTTTAGCTCTGTGGCCTTGCTGTTTCCAAGTCGGTTCATTTCTGTTGCTGTGTTGCTGCAGTTGATGGAAAGAGAGGCCCTGGTGATGAAGGTGGGTCAACTCAGGGAAGAAATGGCGTGGCAGGCTGCTCGATGCCAAGCTGAGAAGGATCAAACAGAAAAAGTCCAGATGGATATACGCAGGAGACGTAAGTGTTCCCTTTGCTTTCTGGTTGTGTTGTGCATGGATGGCATGGGTGCCAATTGGGCTGTGAAAGATTTTCTTCAGGAAAAAGAGTCCAAGGAATGAATTGACTTAGACACTGATGTTATGTTGAGATGACAACTGTTGTGTAAGGAGAAGAGAGCTTGTTGAATCACTGTGCCAGACTGTTTGTCCAAACCCTGTGTTGTGATGACTGACTTCCCGGCTGGTGAGAGGTCAGTCTGTCCTTCATACTTGCTGATCTGGCAGAGTGAGTGCATCTGCAGTTACCAGCACAGGACCAGACATGTATTCATACGCATAACAAATTAGTGCATGACTTTTTAATGTTGTGATAATGTTGTGAGTATGTAATGTGAGTTGATTCATGAGTATCTATGATTATTATTTACCAAGACTTCTTATTTAAGGCCCATATGCAAAAACAGTTTACCAGGTAGCATTTGATTGTCAGAGTGGCTGTATCAATATTCTGTAATATAAGTTTTTTAATGATTAAATGGTATCACTTGGTATTTATTTACCGTAAATTTTAGTGGATAATTTTCAGACACCTGTATTTAATCTTTTCTTGATCAAATTATCTTGTTATGCCATTGTATTTTGTGCAATTCTTGACAACCGAATGGAAGAGCACACCAACCAGCTGCATGCTGCCTGATTCAACTCCACAGTCTTTATCCACCATTCCTGCCCTGTGTTGCAGGAGAGGCTGTCAAGGAGAAGCAAGCAGCCCTTGTCAAGGAGTGGGTGTCCTACAGGGACGCCAAGCAGACCCATGTGCAGACACGGTAAGGTCACACACAAGGCAGTCTAAGTACAGACATCCCACACAAGCCAGTCTAAGTAGAGACATCCCACACAGGCCAGTCTAAGTACAGACATCCCACACAAGCCAGTCTAAGTACAGACATCCCACACAGGCCAGTCTAAGTACAGACATCCCACACAAGGCAAGGCAGTCTAAGTACAGATGTCCCACACAAGCCAGTCTAAGTACAGACATCCCACACAAGGCAAGGCAGTCTAAGTACAGATGTCCCACACAAGCCAGTCTAAGTACAGACATCCCACACAAGCCAGTCTAAGTACAGACATCCCACACAGGCCAGTCTAAGTACAGACATCCCACACAAGCCAGTCTAAGTACAGACATCCCACACAAGCCAGTCTAAGTACAAACATCCCACACAAGCCAGTCTAAGTACAGACGTCCCACACAAGCCAGTCTAAGTACAGACATCCCACACAGGCCAGTCTAAGTACAGACATCCCACACAAGCCAGTCTAAGTACAGACATTCCACACAAGCCAGTCTAAGTACAAACATCCCACACAAGCCAGTCTAAGTACAGACGTCCCACACAAGCCAGTCTAAGTACAGACATCCCACACAGGCCAGTCTAAATACAGACATCCCACACAAGGCAGTCTAAGTACAGACATCCCACACAAGCCAGTCTAAGTACAGACATCCCACACAAGCCAGTCTAAGTACAGACATCCCACACAAGCCAGTCTAAGTACAGACATCCCACACAAGCCAGTCTAAGTACAGACATCCCACACAAGCCAGTCTAAGTACAGACGTCCCACATGAGCCAGTCTAAGTACAGACATCCCACACAAGCCAGTCTAAGTACAGACATCCCACACAAGGCAGTCTAAGTACAGACATCCCACACAAGCCAGTCTAAGTACAGACATCCCACACGAGCCAGTCTGTACAGACATCCCACACAAGCCAGTCTAAGTACAGACACCCCACACAAGCCAGTCTAAGTACAGACATCCCACACAAGCCAGTCTAAGTACAGACATCCCACACAGGCCAGTCTAAGTACAGACAAGGTAAGGTCCCACACAAACCAGTCAAATACATCATACTCTCTTTGTTGATAAATGTCAAACTTGTGTGAAGGGATTGTTGGGTGCTTCTAAATTTGATAAAGGACTTTTCCATGAAAAAAGTAATGTAATTTATATATCTCTGTTTCTAAATGAGCCATGTACGCCAGACTTTACCTGCTTACCTGCAAGTACATGTTTTTTTTGTGTGTTACATGCAGTTTTCAGTTGAAATGTTGGTGTAGGTTCGCCATGTTAGTTTTAATGCCTACTCTTGATGCTATTTGTCATAATTATTTTTTATTCCATCATTTCATCAAGTGTGAAAACAAACCATCTTGGGTGTGTTTGCAATAAAACCCGTTGTTCCTAAGTGGTCACAATGTTTTGTCTTGCTTGTTGCTTCAGGGAGAGGCTATTGAAGGCAAATGCTCACTTGCGGATGAGGCAGAAGCAGCTCATCTGTGATCTTGCCCAGTACATCTACCCCATCAAGCAGGTGGGACCTTATCTCAGTCAGCCTGAATCCCTCTCTTTCCCACCCAGTCAGTGTGACCCACTGTGTCTCTCTCAAGGTCTGCTTGCTGGAATCATTGAAGTCACGGGGCGATGGCTTTGGTGACTGGTGTGGTCAGTGATGATGTTGCATTGACAGAAATCTTGCAGTGCCGAATCAGACATTCTGCACTGTAGTCTACAGTGTAGGAAGAAGTTTGATAAAACAAGGCAAGGCCACCGTATAGGAGATTTGATACTACAGTGGGAGACTTCTAGTGATTAGATAATTGTTCCCCCTGTGTCCATTGAGAACTGTGTAGATATGAAGCATCAGGAAATTAATCATGATATGGGGATGAAATATGTCTGTTCTCTCTGCCTTATGTGTCCTCCCAAACATTACTTGTTGTCTCTGAATGTAAAGGTAATATTCACGCACAAGTGCAGCAACAGGGAAAAGATGCGGGAGCTTTGACCTTTAGTATTGTTAGTCGTGGGGTTTTGTCTGTCTTGTCAGGAATGTAAAAGTGTCCTTTGATTTCAGGTCGAAAATGATTTCTTCATCCTCAATGTCAGGCTGCCCAATGCTGACCAGTTCCAAGGTAAGACAGTTTGTTGCTTGATGTAATGCTGTGCCATTTTTGTGTGTGCAAACACACACACTCACATGCACACATAATAGCAGTCATATCATCATCATCATTGTCATCGTCGTCATCATTGTCATCGTCGTCGTCATCATCATCATCATCATCATCATCATCATCATCATCATCATCATCATCATCATCATCATCATCATCATCATTACTTACAAAAAAGAGAAAGAAAACAAAAAACAAGATGACTTTCTGTGTTATTACTTTAAGAATATTTTGATGCCTTACTTCAACTTCTTCAGCAAAGAAAAAAATGGCGTCAAGATGACGTATAAAAAGAATTATGTCTGCTATGATGTAAGACATTCTTATAGTCTTGGATGTCCCGGCTAGCCAATCACCACGATAGTCCACAAAAATGGGCAAATATAAGTCCAAGAATTCTGGAGAAAGAAACAGCATATCACACATACACACACACACACACACTAGCGTACACACACACACGCAAACACACACCCCCACACACACATACACACAAACACACACACACAAACACACACACACAAACACACACACACACACATCCACACCCCTACACACACAGTACACACATCCAGACCATCGGATCACCCCTGAAAGCCGACAAGCGTACCCTCTGAACACCCAAACCGCCAACCACTCAACTACATTTTGGTGTTTAGACCAAGAGGATAGGTGGTACGCAGTTTAGTCATCATCATCATCATCTATCTATCTTGTCCACCGCACATTTTTGAGTACACAAGACAAAGGTTGTAGGGACATTAACCCTTCATCACCATGAGAGTGGCATCTCTTTTGAGGCAAGCTGCTGCAGTCACAAGTTGGGAGCACGTTCCTGGGTCCTGTGCTTCTTTTGGGAATGGTAACACAGGAACTTACTTGCAGAGACAGTTTCTTTGCACGTTCACAAGATGGCTGCCACAGAGGAAAGACAAACTAGATATTTTCTTTCCATCCTCCCTGGGACCTCAGACTGAGAATGAATGAATGAGACTTTTTTCCCTGCATGCTGACAAATCCACATGAGGATGACAAGAGATGAATGACATCTACATTCTGTTTTCTGTCCATCCATACAGGTCAAGATGACCAGATGGTGGCAACAGCCTTGGGCTACACCTGCCACCTGGTGTCCATGCTTGGACAGTTCTTGGACATTCCTCTCAGGTTCCCCATTGAGCACCGTGGTTCCCGCTCCATTATCTGTGACCTCATCCACCACAAGCTGCCTGATAAAGACAGAGGGTAAATGTCACTCTCATTTCAATGTGTGTGTGTGTGTATGTGTGTGTGTGTATGTATGTGCATGTGTATGTATGTGTGTGTGTGTTTGTGTGTATGTGTGTGTGTGAATGTGTGTGTGTGAATGTGTGTGTGTGTGTATGTATGCGTGTGTGTGTTTGTGTGTGTGTGTGTGAATGTATGTGTGTGTGTGAATGTGTGTGTGTGTGAATGTGTGTGTATGTGTGGGTGTGTGAATGTATGTGTGTGTGTATGTGTGTGTGTGTGTGTGTGTGTGTGTGTGTGTGAATGTATGTCTCTCTCTCTCTCTCTCTCTCTCTCTCTGTTTTCAGGAGTTCTAAGCTTTTCACTGAGTCTTTTGCGGGAAGAGGTTGTTGGTTTGTTGTATATTTTTTGGTGTGTTTTTGTTTTGTTTAGGAGGTTATTTCTTCCTTAATACACAATCACATGATTTGATGCGGCTAGAAACTGGGTCATTGTCCAACATTGTCCTGGGCTATTTTTAACTCATGTATCTCTGCTAAGAGAAAGACATGACATGCACAGAGTCTGTCTGTGCTGCATTTCTGATGGCTGTTTTGCTATATGCTGCACCTTCATCACATTTCTCCAAAAGTTTTGTCCAAAATTCATTAAATCCACCCCTGAAATGAGCTGAGTCCAAATCTGTTCTCAGATTTTGGTAGCTTTTGTTTTGTTTTGGAGCCTAGTGCAAACTTGCAGACATACATTCTTCAGTTACACGTGGTAGAGAAGCAGATTTGACATGGCTTAGCACAGCCAGCTTATGGTGGACTTTGAGAAGTTGTGTTCAGGTTTTGATTGGACTGAAGAAGAAAACTCATCTATGTTTGTATGCTTGGAGCATGTGTAGTGGGTGGAGCATGTGTAGTGGGTGGAGCATGTGTAGTGGGTGGAGCATGTGTAGTGGGTGGAGCATGTGTAGTGGGCGGAGCATGTGTAGTGGGCAGAGCATGTGTAGTGGGTGGAGCATGTGTAGTGGGCGGAGCATGTGTAGTGGGTGGAGCATGTGTAGTGGGTGGAGCATGTGTAGTGGGTGGAGCATGTGTAGTGGGTGGAGCATGTGTAGTGGGTGGAGCATGTGTAGTGGGTGGAGGATGTGTAGTGGGCAGAGCATGTGTAGTGGGCGGAGCATGTGTAGTGGGTGGAGCATGTGTAGTGGGTGGAGCATGTGTAGTGGGCAGAGCATGTGTAGTGGGTGGAGGATGAAATCTTCATCTTTTTTGGTGATGGTTTCAAAAAATTTTCCTTCCTTCCTTTCCTCCTTCCTTCCTTCCTTCCTTCCTTCCTTCCTTTCCATTCTTTTTTTTCATTCTTCCTCCCCCAACCTTCCCCCCAACCCCCACCCCTACCTGAGGATTGATCAAGTGGCCCACTGAACAGGTGATCAGGGGATAAAATATAAAATGGTTTGAGACCCAGACGTAAAATATATTGCTGTACAAACAAAACACTTTCTTTTTTAAAACTTTTTATTAAACACCCCCCCCCCCCCATCCACCCCCATCCACTCCCACTAACTACCCCCTTTTGTTTCTCTCTCTGTCTCTCTCGTCTCTGTCTCTGTCTCTCTCTGTCTCTCTCTCTCTCTCTCTCTCTCTCTCTCTCACTGTTCATGTCAATTCAAAATGCTAACGCATTTTGATGTTGATCAACAATTAATTGATAAATAAATTCCTGGCTGAGGCATGCCAAAATAATTCACCTGTTGAAAGAAACTTATATGAATACAGAAATAAATAAAGAAAAACTACCAAAAAAAAGAAACTATCTTGATACCTTTTTGACATTTGTTTCAGGTAAACACTGCAAAAATAGATGTTTGTCATTTTTTTGTTTTTAAACTAGTATACCAGCAACACCACATCAGCAAAATTTGAGTGAAAACTAAACATGAAAAAAAAGTGCAACTATACAATTGAAAAATGTTAACATGCTTAGAATTAATCTATTCTGTAACAATTTTATCAATCATTAGTGAAAATGTGAGTAGTTTTAGAGCAAAGTCCACAATCTTGAAGGTGAAGTAACATATAGTTGTTTTGTAAAACCCAATTACTCTGAAAGACAGTTAAAAGGTTTTACCAAGAAACTTTTATTGAAGGAAACAGAAAGAGAGAGGGACAGAGACAGAGAGAGACAGAGAGAGAGAGAGAGAGAGAGAGAGAGACAGAGAGAGAGACAGAGAGAGAGAGAGAGACAGAGAGAGACAGACAGACAGACAGAGAGAGAGAGACAGAGAGAGAGTGTGTGTGGGGGAGAGAGAGAGAGAGAGAGAGAGAGAGAGAGAGAGAGAGAGAGAGAGAGAGAGAGAGAGAGAGAGGGGGGGGGGGGGTTGGGGGGGGGGAGAGAGAGAGACAGAAAGAGACAGAGAGAGAGAGAGAGACACACAGAGAGAGAGAGAGACAGAGAGGGAGAGACAGAAACAGAGACAGAGAGATTTGCTGTAGTATAACCTTCTCCCACTTGTAACATTATACGTATTTTGACATTGCAGGTTTTCCCTGTACCCAAGAGGCAACAAGGAGCGCTTCAAATTTGACTATGGTGTATTCCTTTTGAACAATGACATCTGTCAGGTAATCACTGTCAACCATTATGCAGTAAATACTGAACATTTCATTTATGATAGGCCCATGAAGAGACGAGTGAATGTGATGATGGTCTGCTTGTAGTAAAGTGACTTATTAGATGACAGTCTTGCAAAAATAACTTTCATTGGTTAATATTTCATTGTTGATAATCATCTCCCATAAGTGAATAATTGCTCGTGTGAGTGTGTGTGTGTGTGTGTGTGTGTGTGTGTGTGTGTGTGTGTGTGTGTGTGTGTGTGTGTAGGTTTGCTTGCATGTATTTAATGCTACTTTTATCATGATTGTTAAATTGCACTTGGGATATATCATTATATGTCAGTGGGTTTTGTCATGTAAAGTACTTGAAGCATCTGGTGACAAGAATAAGTCAGTCTACCAAATTCTATTCCACTCCAGATTAAATTATCTGTCCTGCTTTACACAACACAGCCAATGCTTGCACACATCTTGGCAGTGGAAATGGCAAGTAGAGCTCATTATGAAAGTCATTAAAGAAGATCAATGCCATTGCTCTTCAGGACAGGATGAGGGAGCCAGTTGATGCCTGTATTAAATCTTGAGTCAAACCATCGTGCTTCCCCCTGAGTTAATTTTTTCCTCCAATTTGTCTGTAGCTGAGGCTGTACTGTGGACTGTCCACACCGAGAATGACGGAAATCTTGCCCAACATCAAGAGTATGCTGGAGCTCCGGCTTGGCATGAAGACGTAAGCTCTGATCCATTCTTTCCACTTGAACTGACTTTATAGCCTTGGCATGAAGACGTGAGCTCTGATCCATTCTTTCCACTTGTACTGACTTTATAGCCTTGACATGAAGACGTGAGCTCCGATCCATTCTTTCCACTTGTACTGACTTTATAGCCTTGGCATGAAGACGTGAGCTCCGATCCATTCTTTCCACTTGTACTGACTTTATAGCCTTGGCATGAAGACGTGAGCTCCGATCCATTCTTTCCACGTGTACTGACTTTATAGCCTTGGCATGAAGACGTGAGCTCCGATCCATTCTTTCCACGTGTACTGACTTTATAGCCTTGGCATGAAGACGTGAGCTCTGATCCATTCTTTCCACGTGTACTGACTTTATAGCCTTGGCATGAAGACATGAGCTCTGATCCATTCTTTCCACTTGTACTGACTTTATAGCCTTGACATGAAGACATGAGCTCTGATCCATTCTTTCCACTTGTACTGACTTTATAGCCTTGGCATGAAGACGTGAGCTCCGATCCATTCTTTCCACTTGAACTGACTTTATAGCCTTGACATGAAGACGTGAGCTCTGATCCATGCGTTCCACTTGTACTGACTTTATAGCCTTGACATGAAGACGTGAGCTCTGATCCATGCGTTCCACTTATCCTGACTTTATAGCCTTGACATGAAGAAGTGAGCTCCGATCCATGCGTTCCACTTGTACTGACTTTATAGCCTTGACATGAAGACGTGAGCTCCGATCCATGCGTTCCACTTGTACTGACTTTATAGCCTTGACATGAAGACGTGAGCTCTGATCCATTCTTTCCACTTGTACTGACTTTATAGCCTTGACATGAAGACGTGAGCTCTGATCCATTCTTTCCACTTGTACTGACTTTATAGCCTTGGCATGAAGACGTGAGCTCTGATCCATTCTTTCCACTTGTACTGACTTTATAGCCTTGACATGAAGGTGTGAGCTCCGATCCATTCTTTCCACTTGTACTGACTTTATAGCCTTGACATGAAGACGTGAGCTCCGATCCATGCGTTCCACTTGTACTGACTTTATAGCCTTGACATGAAGACGTGAGCTCCGATCCATGCGTTCCACTTGTACTGACTTTATAGCCTTGACATGAAGACGTGAGCTCCGATCCATGCGTTCCACTTGTACTGACTTTATAGCCTTGACATGAAGACGTGAGCTCTGATCCATTCTTTCCACGTGTACTGACTTTATAGCCTTGACATGAAGACGTGAGCTCTGATCCATTCTTTCCACGTGTACTGACTTTATAGCCTTGACATGAAGACGTGAGCTCTGATCCATTCTTTCCACTTGTACTGACTTTATAGCCTTGGCATGAAGACGTGAGCTCTGATCCATTCTTTCCACGTGTACTGACTTTATAGCCTTGGCATGAAGACGTGAGCTCTGATCCATTCTTTCCACGTGTACTGACTTTATAGCCTTGACATGAAGACGTGAGCTCTGATCCATTCTTTCCACGTGTACTGACTTTATAGCCTTGGCATGAAGACGTGAGCTCCGATCCATTCTTTCCACTTGTACTGACTTTATAGCCTTGACATGAAGACCTGAGCTCTGATCCATTCTTTCCACTTGTACTGACTTTATAGCCTTGACATGAAGACGTGAGCTCCAATCCATTCTTTCCACGTGTACTGACTTTATAGCCTTGACATGAAGACGTGAGCTCCCATCCATGCATTCCACTTGTACTGACTTTATAGCCTTGGCATGAAGACGTGAGCTCTGATCCATTCTTTCCACTTGTACTGACTTTATAGCCTTGGCATGAAGACGTGAGCTCTGATCCATTCTTTCCACTTGTACTGACTTTATAGCCTTGGCATGAAGACGTGAGCTCCAATCCATTCTTTCCACGTGTACTGACTTTATAGCCTTGACATGAAGACGTGAGCTCCCATCCATGCATTCCACTTGTACTGACTTTATAGCCTTGACATGAAGACGTGAGCTCTGATCCATTCTTTCCACTTGTTGTGACTTTGAGGAGTTTCTTGCGTCTAAAGAACTTTTCCACCTTAGTTATATGATTTTCATAAAATTTAGTGCAGAAAAAGCATGGGTGTTTTCAGAAATTTTTGTAATGACTTATTGATCAAAGCTGTTGCAGTAATTCATCATTAAAGCAGTATTGTAGTGGAGAACAGAACAATTTATCTTTTTCCCCCTCATCTTAGGGACTGGGTAGTGAAACTAGAGGTACATGAAGTGGTGTCATGAGTATTCTTTTCTCTTGAGGATAAACCATGCCTTGATGAACAATCTGGATGAAAACTCATTGACTTTTCCTCGCCTTTATTCCAAACATGAACACCAGTTTAGGGTTGATGAAGCAGCCCAGTGACCAGAGCATAAAGCAGCTTGAGCCCAGGACATGGGTGATATGTTGCTGTGTAGTCACTGCTCTTCACCTTCACTGTGTGCGTGATTGTCTGCCTCTGTGGCACTCCTTTGATGCCTCATCTCACCCTTCCCTCCACCAGGGACAGTGCGGCTTCCACAGGGGTCTCCTCACCCAACGCAGGGACTGCCAGTGGAAACGGCTCCCTGGTGGACAGTGCCCAGAGTGTGGCGGGCTCCAGCTCCATGTCCAGCTTCATCCGCAAGGAGCAGGTGCTTGTGGAGACCCTCCCTGAGCCTGTGTCTGACAGCCCTCTCCCAGCTGACAGCCCTCTCCCATCTGACTGCCCTGTCCCAGCTGACAGCCCTCTCCCAGCTGACTGCCCTCTCCCAGCTGACAGCCCTCTCCCAGCTGACAGTTCCCACCCTGCAGTTCCCACGGAGGCACCCAAACCTGCCAAGTCCAAACCCGAGGACGAGTCGGAAAATCTGTTTGAAGGCTCTGATGATTCGTTTTTCAAGGTCCGGAGACAGTCTCCCGCCTTTGTCATCATGGGCGAGTCCTCCAGTGAAACAGATGACCAGCAGAGGAGCAGTGCTGGCCGCAGTCTCAGCTCCAGGGAGCCGACACCAGTGGACCAGGAGGGTGACCGAATGGACCACTTGCATGTGGACTACAGCTGTGACAGCAACCACTTGGACGGGGAGGGCAGTTCGCCGTCATACCCAAGTGACAATGGCCACTTTGCTGAAAGCCCTCGGGACTGGACGGAGGCAGATGCCCTGCTGTCCATGGAGGAACAGGAGCCTCAGAAAATGTCTGGTGACTCTTCCGGGTCAGACAGTGCAGAGCCCCAGTGCAATACGTTATCAGAGGCACCCTGCACAACCTCAGCTAACGGGGATCCCCACATTCCAGATGCCACCGTGTCATGACATTGTCAGCCTCCTTTTGCTGACCAGGACCGAAATCCGATCACTTACGCAACTCCTTTGCCAATGGACCACAACATGGTGACTGAGCCAGTGATGTGTGTTGCTTACAGGATGATGACTGAGCCGACTGTCGTGTTGTTTGATTTCAATAGGACCATGTGTATCCCCACAGCTTCCTGCCTCGTGTTGTGAAGTACCAAGTGTGCTTGTGATGTTTGTCGCTGTCATGTGCTTGATCAGTACGAGCAGGATTTGCACCTTTGGTTGCAATGTTTGTGTGCAGTTTAAAGAACTGTGCTTGCTGTGAGAAAAGTCAGATGATATGGTGCAGCTATTCAGAGATCAGGCAGGATCATGCGTGCATGTGTGTGTGTGTGTGTGTGTGTGTGTGTGTGTGTGTGTGTGTGTGTGTGTGTCTGTGTGTATGCATGCATGTGTGGATGCATGTGTGGATGCATGCATTTGTGTATGTGGGTGCATGCTTGTGTGTGTATGTGTGTATGTGTGTGTGTGTGTGCATGCGCACGCATGCATGCACATGCATGCTTGTGAAAAATTCATGTATAAAGCATTGGTCAGCACACCTGCCCTTGATTTGTGATTCTGGAGTGCATGATCAGGCAACAACAGTTAAGTGATGCTGATGTTTGAAGAAAAGCAGAGGGAGTGGCGATGGCTTTTCAATCAGCTCTCAGTGACTGTCCAAGCTAAAAACTTTTTCGCACATGAAAATATCTCCGACATTCCTTTTAAGTGCAAAGATGTATGTACAGTCTCATTTGAGACAACTTGAAAATAGAACTTTTAAAATCCCAGCTGTTAGCTCCTTACCCTAACCCCACCTCAAATTGCCTTTACTTACTTACATATCTGTGAGGAAAATTGTCTTTATGATTGCAGACATAGGAGTCATTGGATCATTACTGTGGCTCTCATCTAGGGGTTTGATGTTTTGAGATTGCTGTCTTGTGATAACTTTGAATGATCTCATCAATTTTGTCCACAGCACATAATCCTTGAAAATTAATGGGGAGAATGCTCTTTGGTGTCATTTGAGACGTTTACTTCTAAGTATAATTCTTTTCACCGTAATGAACAAAAGCAAAGCTTTTTTTATATAGTAGACTTTGTTGTAAAGCTTTTGTTGCATTGCTCTCCGTACCTGCAGTATTAAGTGACCAGCTCACAGAGCATGTGAAAGCCATTAATGGCAGCACTCTAGGTTCAAGATTAATGTGTGGAATGCAGCTTGAAATATCAGAACATAAATTTTGCATGTTGTACGTGACTTGCACTTGAGGTTCAAGATCACTGTGTGGTGTGCAGATGGAAATGGATGGACATTATTGTTGCATTTGTAGGTGTCATCCACGTGATATCCAAGATTACTGAGTGGAATGCACATTGAAATGTATGGACAATGTTGCATGAGGCAGATGATTTCCACTTGAGGTCCAAAAGTACTGTTTCAAATGCAGATTGAAATTTAAGGACATTAATCTAGCATATATATGGTAGATGACGTCTGATTTAGGTTTGCTGCACCAAGATAGTTGAATTTCTGACTTTTAATCATGAGTAAATACTTGGCAAATGTGAGACATTTTCAGCTAAGGACTGCAATCTGAACAGTTGGATGGGCTCAGGTACAAAACGGCTTACACTTCAACTTCACGTATTTTCCCCACAGTGCAGTTTAATTTTAAAAGAAGAGATAAACATATTGCTAAAATCAACTTCTTTTTTTCACCTTCATTTCCCAGTTATGCGTCTTTTTATCACAGAATAGTAGAAAATGTACAAAGTAAAATATATCCAGAGAGATGTCAATTTGATTGTGAATACTCATTTATTGAATGGAGTGCTATTAGCCTTGCCTGATTAAACAGGCAATAGGAGCAATGTGCATACTCTTCATAATGATTTTCAAATGGCTTGGTAATGGGGCATAGAATGATTTTTGTTTTTGTTTTGAAAGTAAGAACCCCAAAGGTAATCAAATGTAAACAAGTGCAAAGTGATGTTTGTAAGAGTTTTGGCAGAAACTGGGCTTTTTGCTACTGATGGAACATTAAGAAGTTATGGGCAATGGAAAATATGCCCAATCATTAAGTAATGAAGTCGTGATGGGGTCACTTGTATCCTAGTGTCAGCAGGGCTAGTTCAAATCATCCTGCATTCTCAACCATCATTGATGCACCATATACATGAATAATTATTGATGCAATAGAAATAATTGCAAAAAATGTTGTGTCCAAAAGATCTGGAAATTTTTTTGTGTGTGTTGTTGTGTGGGGTTAATACAAAACAGTTGAAAAACAAGCTTTTTATTGTGATGTGAAGATTTTCAAATCAAAGAAATCATGTATTTAGGCATATTTGTAGGAAAAGGTTTTTGTCAATTCATAATCATTGTTGTTGGAAAAAGAAAGTTGTTTTTCTTCTATAACTCTACACTGGATGTAGCTTTTGAACGGTTTATTGCATACCAGATTATCATGCCAAACATCAAAATTGAAGCCCCTGCACCTAAGAACTTATTTCAAAGTTTCCCGTTAATTTTGATCTCTTTAAACAGGCCAAGTTTCATTAGCTTCAAGGGGATGAGGTCCATTACTCACAAGACACAAAAAAATGTATGCTGTGCCATGTCTCATGCCATGGTTAGACCATGAGCTTATGCACTGATAATGTATTCACTTCAAAGTGATTGTAGCACCCTAGTCGGCATCCACTCATCATTGGAGTCTGACAGTGTCACTTCCTCTTCCTTGTCTTCATTGGCAAGACTCTCCCATTGGAGTGAGGCGACAGATGGTCTTCAGAAGAAGAGCCCTGGTCAACAAGTGTTCAGCCCTTTACACTTCCTGACACTCTTGGGGGTGGGGGGGGGGGGGGGGTGGGGCTATAGCTCTAGGTGCCTGTCTTCTGTTTTCATTTCTTTGTGCACCTTGTGTGCATCATGGGGCAGAAAATGCCTGCTTATGCTACTCTAAAGATCAAGATTTAAAAATCAAGACAGGATAGGACAAATGAAATTGTCTCCGACCTTCCTGGGCATGAGGTAGTTGGATTTCAGTTTGTATGTGTGTGTTGTATGCTCGGCCCAGTTGAAAGGCGCCTGGCACTTATGAATGTCTAACAGTAGGTATGTATGAAATGCATGACCTGTGCTAAAGTGGAGGGACGTCCAGTTAAAGTACTTTAATCCTGGAACAGGCCTGGAGAACCCAGCAGCCAGGGGTTGCATCTGATGACCAAGGTTGTTGAGAGACTGCAGCTGTATGTAACATTGGTAAGATGTCGTAGGCCTTTCGTCAGCACCTCTTGTGAACGACTTGCTCGGTGTTGTTCCTGAAATGCAATCGGAGTTCACAAAAATAGGGATAAGAGTGAATTACTGTAAGAGATTAGCCATATGTGTTTGCCATTATGGAAAAGGGGACTCGGTTCTAATGCTGCCATTGGCATTGATATTATTGTTGTGCTATACATGGGAAAAGATAAAAGAACAAACTGCAACACAAATATTGTTGTTCTCCACAAAGATGGACTGCCAGCTATGGCACATGTACATCTCATGAAACCTTGTGATAATGCATTCCCACAGAATGGAAAACTACAAAGATGCCATCCCTAGTGGCCCCACCATGCTGTGAAGCATGTTTGAACCGTGTTCTTGTTTCTGCGTCATTCTTGAAATTATCTTTCATTTTTTGCTCAATGCTTGTACAGCAAAACCTGCCATTTGGTTTTGTTTCTTCTCCTTGCATTCCATTTGATACAGTATGTTCAACTTTTTCTTTGCCAGTACAAGTATATAATCATGTTTTGATTGACATGCTGTGACCAAGAGAGTCGCGTCAGCAAATGAGTGTACCTGTCATACTTCTTTTCAAATGTCACATTATTAGTTGAGGCTAAATTGGATTGGGAAAAAATAGTTTTCTGATGTTTGAGGATACCATGAAACTTTGTTGGCCCTTATTCTGAAAAACCTATGCTTTATTAGAAGCAGGTGTAACTTGAGTTTGAATGAAGTAAATTCCTTTAGCATCAATTGACTGATATGATAAAGTAAATTGCAATTAGATTTACATTTTAAGAATGCCCCTATTTCACACTATGCTTTTATGATTGGACTATATATTTTTTACAAAGCAGACAGATGTTCGAGAGACTGCTTGCTGTATGTAGTGGAGAAGACGCATACATGGCCAGACTTCTAGAGGTAGAATCAACACTGAATCAAATGCATGTGTGTAAAATCACTTTGAGTTTGCCATAGATGTATACCTTTCCCACCATGTGGGAAGAATAAGTGCAATCCTTTAGCTGTGTGTGCCAGCCCTGTACTCGCGGGATTTCTATTTCTGCATAATAGTGAATGTGATAATGTGGGAATGTTGGTGCTGAGATGCCAGGCAGATCGCAGAGAGTATGGAACGAGTGATGGGTTGTATTTATCGAATGGAGTTGTATGACAGAGCATGTGCAAATGATCACAACTTCAGCAAAATCTTATCCTTCAGTAGGGCTTGTTCAAAATATAAGAATCAACACTGTAAATATATATCATGCTTTGCTTCATGGACAAAAGTCAAAATGTTTCACTTTGTTTGCCGATTTCTTTTTCTTTAGCTTGTCTACAGTAACACATTTAAAATGCTTTAAAGTTATCAGTGTAGAAACGAACAGAAAAAGTTTGCTGCATTGAAAATATGAAATTGTTCACTTCCAAACTGATAGGCCTATCATCACTGTTTGTTAGTAGTAGTCAAATTTTACAAGTTATTCCTCTATCTGATCCCAAACCTTTGATTGTCCAGATGTTTTTTAGACTCGGGTCTTGTCTTTCAAGCAACGTTGATTAGTTGATTAAATCAATTGTCAACTCTGGACCCACGTAGAGTCGCTGAGAAGGACTGTGACCATCACGATCTAGATCGACTTTGCAGTAGGTGTGTTGAAAGAGCATTTCTATCATGGTAGAAATTTATCCCTCCAGGTTTACTGGAGGTTCTCACAGCTTTATTGGCCTAGTCTGATTGTGTTCAGAGAAGGAGAATTCACTGGTTGTACACAGCTTTGTTGAGTCCTCATTTTGACAATCCCCCCAGTGCTTTATGCCTGTCTTGGAAAATAAAACCACATCATCAAAATATGTCTTGTTTTATGTACAGACAGATTTCATTACTTGGACACATAATTCATGGGAGGAGATTCACTTATATCCTGTGCTGCACCGAAACGGAGATCAGTTCATGGAGGAAGAATAGCATGCTGGTGTAGAGCAGTGCCATGTTTTCTTCTCTTACTGTTGAATTGGACAATTGCAAACATTTATGTAGTTATTCTAACACAGAGCATCCTGCAATTGAAGCACGATGAGTGAATCTCTTGTCAACAAGATCCTGGAGGTTTCCTGGAGTCAGATGTGTGGTGAGAAAGAGGGGTTGGTCATGTATGCCTTTTGCTTTGGTCTGGGGCGCATATGATATACATAATGGTGCCAACTAGAACCACCCATGGCTACAGTAGCAGGCCAAGTGCTCACTTGCTGGCGTTCGGCTGATTGAGGGGGAGGGGGGAGGGGAGGGTGGGTGGGTGGGTGTTACAACTTTCACAGGGCTCTAAGGTAATGGCTGCATCCGTGATATCATTCCGGCTCGTTTAATCATTATCGCAAAACCATCAGCTTCACTGTCAGTATTATCTCGAAACCATGGAAAAAAGAGTCGGAACGTTTCTTCCAGCAACCACCTGCTGCCACCACAGTTGAATTTGTTAGGCAGTCCGCTGTGCATGCTCGAAGATGTAGGAAAGCGTTTCCTAGCGATTCCAAGCAGCTGTGGACCTAACTTCCGCTTCCGGGTTGCAAAATGGCGGCGCCTTGCACAGCAGCGCTTGTGACACCTCTACACTACCATCCTGGCTTCAAAGGTAGGCGCGCAAATTAAACGGGTTTGCTCTGAACGACACTGAGAGCTCCTTCAAGTTTTCTTTCTGTTATTCGTTGACTGTCACGATGTGATTTGCGGCTCTTGACGTTTCTGATGACGCTGACACCTCGGCTGCCACTGTGACGGTCACGGTGGAAAGCCAGATGGTTTACATTGTATTGACACCTCTTCATTGTGTGACGTGGAGGTGGTTCGGCGTTCCGAGTGAAGGCGAATGAAAGGGAGATATGCACAGAGGCTGTTATAAAGATGCATGATTCATATCTCGGATGAGCAATGTAGATAGATTTTAGGTGCCGCTGCATTATCATGTGCCTGGCAGTAGTGTAAATTGTATTGATTTTCTTCTCGAATGTCTTTGAGACCGAATCGTCATCGAGCGAAAAGTATGCAAATGCTGTTTTAGTAGCATGCTAGATAGATGCTAGGCTCGCGATCGCAGAGCTTGGTTGTAGATATAACATCACATAAATCAAGCATGTTTGGTATCGGACTGAATAAATTGTTGTTTAAAAGTTATTGAGTAGAGTAACACCTCAGCCATTTGAACAGTACTGCCGGAATTTTACATGCAAATGAATGATATGAATTTTCTTATATTTGGAATTTCAAGCATTATGATAATTTGATTCATATAATTATCACTTTCAATTGTGTATGATAAAGGCGTAATTGTTGAAAAGGGAAGAGTTGGGGTGGAGGGGGAAAGGGGAAGACATGTGATTTAACATTAACATTGTTATTTAATTGCACAAAATAACTGAGATTAGAGCTGCTGGATGGCACTACCAACTGCTTCACATTGACTCACAGCTGAAGCCTGCTCTTGTTGCCAAGGTTCTTAACATGTGGATGCAAGCTTCAGTCTTGCCTCTGGTGCCATGGACGTCTTAGTCACAAAAGACAGACCAACTTGCCATTGACATTATAGCAATAACTGACAGGAAACCATGCCAAAATTGATATTAGCCTGCTGATGACCTGAGATGGTTTTGGAGCATGCAAACTATTGACGCAACTGAAAAGAAGGAATGAGTGTGTAGTTGCTTGGGTTTGCTGTACTGTGAATGTGTTGTAGTGCTTGGGTTTGCTGTACTGTGAATGTGTTGTAGAGAGTCTGTATGTTGTTGTTGTTGACTTCCCAGTCAGTAGCTGTGTATAAACCACCCCTATCCCCCCCCCCCGCCCACACCCCCCCAAAAAAAAAAACCCCCACCAAAAACACCACACACACACACACACACACACACACACACACACACACACACACAGAGAAAAAGTTATAGTTACGGTATCCTGACCAACCCTTTTTTTTGCCAATACTAAACATTTCAATTGTGATCATGCTAAAGAAAGGAGGAAAGAAATCAAAGGTACAAAATGAATTGCATGCTGTCAGTTCATCTTCCCTGCAATATGAGCACTTGGGGAATTCACTGTTGAAGTGAAAAAGCATTTTCAGTGAAAGAGAAATTTGATAAATCTACTGTTTACATATTCATGACAATTTATTTTTTATAGTTCAGGCCTACCTACCTATCTGCTTTTTTTTCTCCCATGTTACCTTAACCACAGCTTTTTTATGGGGGGTTGGGATGGGATGGGGGTGGTGGTGGGGTGGGGATGGGATGGGATGGGGTGGTGGTGGGGGGGGTGGGGATGGGATGGGGGTGGTGGGGGGGTTTGGTGTGCGGGGTAGAGATGGGGGTGGTGGTGGGGTGGGGATGGGGTGGGGGTGGTGGGGGGTAGGGATGGGATGGGGTTGGTGGTGGGTGGGGTGGGCTAATGCATGGACTTTCCAGTCAGTGCCTGTTTTTGCCTCACAGTGGACGTGCGGCTCACAGAGCCGCTGCTGTCAGGAGGACAGACACCAGGCGCAGCGGAGTTGGACATGTTGGCGCTGTGTGCCCAGCTTGACCTCCTCTGCAAGCAGGAACTCTTCAAGGTGAGGAAGTGCTTCCTGTGAGAGGGCGTGGAGTGCACAATGACACTTTTCTCTGTGAAGCATCGTCACTACTTAGCTAGCATTAATCATCACAGACAGCTTTGTAGATCGTTGTAATAAGTCATTCTTCATTTTCAGGAAATGAGGAAATATGTGTATGTGTTAGAAAAAATTTAATATGAGATTATTTACTCTGTTGTAATCATCATCATGATTATCATATGTTCCAGGATGATGTTGAGATTTTTGCCAGTGTGTGTGTGTGTGTGTGTGTGTGTGTGTGTGTGTGAGCTTTTTTGTGTGCATGGGAGGCACCAGAAAGATATCTGAAACTGTCATAGATTATGCATTACACTCCTTTCTGTCATTGTAGCATCCAAGCCACACAATTGAACATGGGAAGACCACAAGTACTTTTGTAAACAAAGGTAAGATATTTTGTGTGATGAAATAATATTAGGTTCCCATTTGATCTGATCTTTACAAGTAATTAATGAAATGGCAGTCAGCTGAATATGCTATTAATAAAGCTGTCTTATCATGTGACCTTGTAGTTTTATGTTTTGTTTTGTCTGTTCAACATTACATTTTGAATTTGTTGTTTCAGCCAGTGTGATATACGACCGCATGCAACAGCTGTTGATGAAAATGCCCCATCCCACCACAGTTCAGGTAAAGGAAGGTTGACTTTGCTGTACTGTTGTCTTTGGGATGGGTGGGGATGAAGTTTGGAAGCTGAGAAGCTTTTCCAGGATTGGTCCATTCTGCTGGAAATAAGTTAGTACACTCCTTAAGCTTCATTCAGTACTATTGAATTTCTGTCTCCATCAAAGTGGCATGTAATTGCGTGAATACTTTTCAGTTTCTAATTTGAGGGACGGATGAATGGAGTTTGTGGCCTATCAGCCTTTGTAGGCTATTTAAAGCCTTTGACTTTTGACTCACATGCGTAGCAAAAGTGAGTCTATGTACTCACCCGTTTCGTCCGTCCAGGCATCCGGGCGTCCGTTTAAAACTTTAACGTTGGATTTTTCTCGGAGACTATTAAGTCTATCAACACCCAATTTGGCATGATGGTGTATGATGACAAGGCCTCAATAAACATACATAGTGACTTGTCCTTGCTTCAAGGTCAAGGTCACAGGGGCCATAAATAATGTCTAAAAAACAGCCATTTTTCACATTTTCTCAATTTTCTCTGAAGTTTTTGAGATTGGATACCTCACCTATACTTGGTATATAGGGCAAAGTAAGCCCAATTTTTTGATACCAGTTTCGTTGACCTTGCTTCAAGGTCAAGGTCACAGGAGCTCTTTAAAGTTGGATTGTATACATATTTTGAAGTGACCTTGACTCTGAACTATGGAAGATAACTGTTTCAAACTTAATAATTATGTGGGGCACATGTTATACTTTCATCATGAGACACATTTGGTCACATATCATCAAGGTCAAGGTCACTTTGACCCTAATGAAATGTGACCAAAATGGGGTAGTGAACCACTAAAAGTGACCATATCTCATGGTAGAAAGTGCCAATAAGCACCATTGTGCTTCCTATGTCTTGAATTAACAGCTTTACGTTGCATGACCTTGAATGACCTTGACCTTGGGTCAAGGCCACATGTATTTTGGTAGGAAAAATGTGTACAGCATTTCTTAGTTTAGTGTATGATGTCATTGCTAGGTGTAGTTGTTTGGCCTTGACCTTGAAGGTCACCTGAAGGTCATGTAAAGGTCAAGGTCAAGCATGTGAGTCGTATGGGCTTTGCCCTTCTTGTTTTTTAATCGTTGGAGCAGGTCACATGATAAACTAGTCAAGTCTTGATGTCCCTAGTTATTCACCTCCAATGATTTGCATAGGGAGATGCGGTGGGTCAATGCTAACCCTCAACTCACAGTGGGAGCTGACCTACTGCAAAGAGCTGCTGTCCAAGAGCCACTTTGGAAGTGACGCTCTTGTTGCTTGCTTTGCCTGCAGGCCTACATAGAAGCCAAGGGCTTCCACAGCCTCTATCCCCGAGCAGCAGCCTACGTGACAGGCCCAGACACCCTGACCCTGTCGGCCAAGAAAAGCTCCACAGACAGTAAGGAAGACGAGACTGTTCTGCATATTACTGTGATGGGGGTGGAGGCAAGGCTTGATGGTACAAGGGCCCAGGCATGAGACAAAATCGCTGCTGCTTTCCACAACTTTATTGTTACCCATGGGTACAGGAGCTGCGGGCTGGTCCGAGGCCGGATGGTAATGGCCTAGACCAAACCCAAGATCATGGTGGCAGTGGTCTTTCCCCCAGATGGGATGGGGTCTCTCTCGACCTGCCGACAGTCCCTCCTTATCAAAGAAATGCACGGACCTCAGGGGAGCCAGGCTTGGGATCGGCAGTCGCGATCTCAGCTTGTCTCTGTGTTGTGTTTTTCTAATGATAGAAAAAGGCTTATTGCTGCCTTATACTTACTCGAAATTATTCACACCAAGTGTTGCCTCATCAGGCATAACAAAGTCAACCAAATGAATATTGCACCATTGCAATCAGATGTCTTAATTTAGAGAAAGCATCAAATTTGTCTCTTGTATCTAACAATTTAGGCATAGCGCGCGAGAACGACAGGAGGGAACTGTCCGCGGTCACATGTCAAGTTCAATTAACTGACGATAAGGAAAGGCCGCTCTGCGACCCTCCCGGAATGATAAACTACATAGTAGGCTGGTCTTACAACCTAGACGACCTGAGACGCAGGATACATGATAGAGGGAGGAGAGAGGGAAACCAATGTCTGGGGTGGGGTGGGGTGGAGGGGGAGAGAGAGAGAGAGAGAGAGAGAGAGTCCATGTAAAGACTTCGTTCTTCACTTCACCCGGTCACATTAGCATGTGGTGTCTGTCCCATAATGCTATGCTCCACCCTTTCCGCCATTTCTTCCCAGTGAAAGTGTGGGTACCCTGTCAAGTTTTCCCTATTGGAACTCGTTATTCTAAATTTAGCAATCATGTGAGGAATGACAGACCACTCTGCCCCAAGGTCATCTTGAGCGCTGAATTTAGAACGATGGGTCTGATGAGGGAAATGAGAGGGAGCATCTGAGGTGTGGGTGACAGCAAGTTTGGTACAGAAATGGCAGCAACGGACAGAGATTGGTGGTACGGGTCATCATACTTGAAACTCGTATCCGTGCTTGACAGTGATGTCTGAACACTGTCATGGTGCAGTTAAGTTCCTAGTACAATCCAACGCTCGGCAGGAGATAGAGGGGGAAAATTCCAATGCTTTTACTTATACTAAAAGTTTTAGTAGAAAGAGGCTGCTAGACCAAACAACTACTGAATTTGGGTTTCATGGCATTTATCTTCCAGTTTCTTATCTCCAGAGAATCTGCTGTCTCTGTGTTGTTTTAAGTTTTGCAACATGAGGGAGATCAGAGACGTTGATTTCTACTCAAGCTCGACAGAAGGACAGTTTAGATCATCATCAGTCCATTCATGTCGCGTGCAGACGATAAACATTTCAACAAACTTGTAACTGTTCACTTCAGCATAAACTGACTGCTCTTCTACATGACATGTGCTTTGTTGTATTGTTGTTGTGTTAACAATGACCTCTCTGCTTTTTGTCCGAGATCCTTTTTGTCTCTCATTTGATTGCAACTCCAAGATGCTGAGTCGATGTGGATCCTGTGTTGACAGACTACTTCAGCCAGGTGGCCGCACTGCACCAGATCTGCAGTCTGGCACGACAGATCCACAGTGACATTTCCACCCTGCCTCGACCCAAGTACATTGCGCACCAGCTGGCGTTGCTCTATGTAAGCTTCACTCACCTTCATATGTGTGTGTATGTGAGTGTGAGTGTGTATGTGAGTGTGTGTGTGAGTGTGTATGTGAGTGTGTGTGTGTGTGAGTGTGTATGTGAGAGTGTGTATGTGAGTGTGTATGTGAGTGTGAGTGTGTATGTGAGTGTGAGTGTGTATGTGAGTGTGAATGTGTATGTGAGTGTGTGTGAGTGCGAGTGTGTGCTCAGAATTGCCAGAAATGGAGTAGTCATTGTGAAACATCAGCTTCATTGTGTGGACTGTCTGATGAGAATAGAAGGTAACAGGTTGCAAAAAGAAAGTCTGTTCAGAGATTTCAATGAAAAATGAAGGGCTGGAGGATCCCTCAAGTGTTACAAAGACTTGTCTTAAGTGTTACAAAGACTTGTCTTAAGTGTTACAAAGACTTGTCTTATGTGTTACAAAGACTTGTCTTAAGTGTTACAAAGACTTGTCTCAAGTGTTACAAAGACTTGTCTCAAGTGTTACAAAGACTTGTCTCAAGTGTTACAAAGACTTGTCTCAAGTGTTACAAAGACTTGTCTCAAGTGTTACAAAGACTTGTCTCAAGTGTAACAAAGACTTGTCTCAAGTGTTACAAAGACTTGTCTTAAGTGTTACAAAGACTTGTCTTAAGTCTTACAAAGACTTGTCTTATGTGTTACAAAGACTTGTCTTAAGTGTTACAAAGACTTGTCTTAAGTGTTACAAAGACTTGTCTTAAGTGTTACAAAGACTTGTCTCAAGTGTTACAAAGACTTGTCTCAAGTGTTACAAAGACTTGTCTCAATTGTTACAAAGACTTGTCTTAAGTGTTACAAAGACTTGTCTCAAGTGTTACAAAGACTTGTCTTGTCTCAAGTGTTACAAAGACTTGTCTTAAGTGTTACAAAGACTTGTCTTAAGTGTTACAAAGACTTGTCTTAAGTGTTACAAAGACTTGTCTTAAGTGTTACAAAGACTTGTCTTAAGTGTTACAAAGACTTGTCTTAAGTGTTACAAAGACTTGTCTTAAGTGTTACAAAGACTTGTCTCAAGTGTTACAAAGACTTGTCTCAAGTGTTACAAAGACTTGTCTTAAGTGTTACAAAGACTTGTCTTAAGTGTTACAAAGACTTGTCTTAAGTGTTACAAAGACTTGTCTTAAGTGTTACAAAGACTTGTCTTAATAAT